>WNWK01033743.1:0-20932 GCA_009830355.1 Cherax destructor | reverse complement strand
TGTTATTCTTACTCAGCACTGTTGTTCAAGAACTATTTTAACATTTTTTGTAAAATTATTTTCTTTAACTGGGGGCAGACGACATAAAGCAATAAAACCCTTTTATGTGGGACTCGCCGCACCCCCATTGTTCAGTTTTATATAATCTTCAAATTTAGTTGGTGACTTGTGTGTGGTGTGTACAGACAGGTGGGTGTGGGCACTGGGAAAGCTGCAGACTTATCCCTCTTAACACTGTGGCTCTTAAGTTGACTGCCTGTGTTTGTCACCAGTATTGTCATCCTCCCCTTTTACCTTAGTACCACAAAACCCTTCCCATCCTGCCACCATGCTATCATCAGGTTTCCTACGGTGCCCCCTTTTCCCACGCTGCCACCATTTTCCAACGGTGCCCCCCACTTCCCCCACGGTGCCACCATTTTCTCTCACGGTGCAACCATTCTTCCCATGTTCCCAAACCACTTTCCCCAGGCTTATATTGATCACCTCGTAGAATAGGTTTATATTGATCACCTCGTAGAATAGGTTTATATTGATCACCTCGTAGAATAGGTTTATATTGATCACCTCGTAGAATAGGTTTATATTGATCACTTCCCATCATTCATGTTTTATATTTTTAGCATTTATTCCCTTGTCGCTGTAGTATTTTTTTTTATCTTGTCAGTTTTTTTTTTTTTTTTTTGCTTGTCTTGAGCTCTTGATGCCTTTGTTCTGTTATGCTTTGTATCCTTTGTCCATTGGTAGTGTCTTCGTGTTGCTGAGCCAGGTGTTGAGTTTCGTAATAGCCTGTTAGATCAGTGCTTCTTGTATGGGACCAGTTACGTTTGTTTATACTTGATTGACTGCACCCGTGTCATTAAGACTGCACCTCATCTTCCACTAAGAATATTTTAAAACATGGATTAGAGTAAATTCTCTGTGAGAGTTACTGGTCTCTAAGTGTATATGAGCAGCAACGTGGATGTGGCCATTGTGGAACTGAGCCCGTCACTGGCTACATCACTTGTTATTCTTACTCAGCACTAAGTTGTTCAAGAACTATTTTAACATTTCTGTAAAATTATTTTCTTTAACTGTGGCAGACGACATAAAGCAATATAACCTTTATGTGGGACTCGCCGCATCCCCATTGTTCAGTTTTATATAATCTTCAAATTTAGTTGGTGACTTGTGTGTGCGTGTGTACAGACAGGTGGGTGTGGGCACTGGGCAAGCTGCAGACTTATCCCTCTTAACACTGTGGCTCTTAAGTTGACTGCCTGTGTTTGTCACCAGTATTGTCATCCTCTCCTACCTTAGTACCACTACCCTTCCCATCCTGCCACCATGCTATCATCAGGCTTCCTACGGTGCCACCTTCCCACGCTGCCACCATTTCTCCAACGGTGCCACCACTTCTCCCACGGTGCCACCACTTCTCTCACGGTGCAACCATTCTTCCCATGTTGCCACCACTCTCCCCAGGCTTACACCATTCTGTGCGTGACAATGTGTTTCCATCTAGCGTGTAAGTTGTGACACCATTAGAGAATAACAGTTAGCCATATTTTGTGGAAGGTGCCGTGAATGTAATATTGGGCTGGCACAATCGTACCTATTTAATGCGTAGCCAGGAGCTGCTATTGCATTTTTTTTTTTGGCAGCAACGTAATGTACACGAGCAGTGTGCTGTTACCGTATTTGCAACCCATACCCCCAACTCTCCCACTACTGATATTCGTGTACGCATGAACGTTGTTGGGCGCTGCGCATCGACCACCTTCCACTGAAGGAAGGTTCTTCTTCATGGCGGTGAGGGCTCAGTGTAAGGAATTGGTTCTGTCCTTTCCTTGGAGTGCCCTTCCAGGTTGTATGATCACTACAGGACATGCTGCTGTGTGTTACATGATTTTTTTTTAATATGATTATGATTACGTTAAGTTATTATAGGTTTATGTAACTTAAAATGAAGATGATGTTATTTATAAATTTTCTGGAAACATTCAGAAAGTGACATTATGATCTCTTAAGAATATTAAAGATAAAAAAATATATATTGATACAGATGCTTATCTTTGTTGGTTCTTGGCTGTAGTGGTGTGGTCGTTATAGTGCAGGAAGGGGTCGTGGGGGTAGTTTAGGGCTAAGAGAGGGGAGGAGGAGGGGCTGTGTGAGGAAGTTATTTTGAGGGTTATGCTAGGGAGGGAGAAGGCGGCGGCATCCTGCAAGTTTTAAACGTGATTGGTACAGCAGCATCAGTATGATGAAGGTTTAAAGGGGCCAGGCACAGCTCGCAGGGTCACTTGCATCTACCATGGTTATTCTTCTCAGACTCTTGGAAAGCTAATATTCACACAGTGCTACATCTTATTGGAGAAGAGTGGTAAGGGGAAGGATACCAGTCTTGCTGAAGGGAGAGTCTTATAATTACTAACATGGAAGAAGCTACCATATCATTGTAGTGGGAGGTGGTTCTGGTAGAGGTTATCTCCTCTTAAAGGTAAAGCAGCTTCGTCTTACAGTTTACGTACTCTCAAGTCTTGCTGGTGGGGGATGCAAGAAAGTTGTGGAGGCCGGACGTAGCCTTGTTGCTCCACTAGTATCCTGCTTGCCACACTGCATAGCAACGATTGTTATATGCTACAACGGAGAGTAACTATGGTGTTAAATACCTTTTAGAATATCAGATGGACTCAGGCACCTGCGCACACACACTGCCTTCCATAACACTCTAAGTTACATTACACCAATCAGGTATTGCTATATACATCCTCAAAAGGCAGTTAATTAAGCAGCTAATAATATGTCAGCAGTAGTATGTCAGCAGTCACTGCTGTCCAGCAGTAGTATGTCAGCAGTCACTGCTGTCCAGCAGTAGTATGTCAGCAGTCACTGCTGTCCAGCAGTAGTATGTCAGC
The DNA here is from genome assembly GCA_009830355.1 of Cherax destructor. Lineage (NCBI taxonomy): Eukaryota > Metazoa > Arthropoda > Malacostraca > Decapoda > Parastacidae > Cherax > Cherax destructor. Next base: position 18,032 of record WNWK01033743.1, on the reverse strand, counting down.
AGTCACTGCTGTCCAGCAGTAGTATGTCAGCAGTCACTGCTGTCCAGCAGTAGTATGTCAGCAGTCACTGCTGTCCAGCAGTAGTATGTCAGCAGTCACTGCTGTCCAGCAGTAGTATGTCAGCAGTCACTGCTGTCCAGCAGTAGTATGTCAGCAGTCACTGCTGTCCAGCAGTAGTATGTCAGCAGTCACTGCTGTCCAGCAGTAGTATGTCAGCAGTCACTGCTCTTGTGCTTCATATTGCCAATGGCTATCACAGCTTTACGTGTCCTAAACTGACTTGCTGCTTTCCCACGTCTCCCACCGTCCTCTCACCGTCCTCCCACGTCTCCACCGCTCCCTTGCTTCCCCCGGCACCGCTGAACGGGTTATTATATGACAAAGACCCGAGTTAAGGGATTTTGCTGACTAATAAGGCAGCAGCAGCAGCAGCGGCGTTTGAGATGTGTCACCATACTGGTTTAGAAGCAGGTAGAAGGTCCTGACAGGTCAGCCTGGTTACATTGCATCAGTACACGCTCCACAAACACAGGTGTTATATGCGGCAGTCCGGCCTGAGGCCAGGCCTTCATGATGCCTGCTTGGTCACCCAGGTTATGAGCGACCTACAGGCTTGCAGCTATTACAACTGGTGAGGCACCTTCTGCAGGTGCTTGTCTAGTTCTCTTCAAGACTTGTCAATATTTCTTGTAACTGACGATGATAAAGGCAATGGTTGATGTGCTGACGTTGACAAATACAGCATTTCACTTTACAGTGTTTCGCTAATAAAGTGGTTTTCAGTTATACCCATTCTTCATTTATTCAGGCTTCCTACAATAAACATATTCACCACTTCTAGTGATGTATCGGATATTCGCATCCGCATCCGCGGAACATCCGCACAATTTCTTACATCCGCATCCGCAAAATAAGTAAGACATCCTCATACACATCCGCATCCGCGGATATCTAAATTTTCACATCCGATACATCTCTACCACTTACTATAAGCTAAGTACGAAAGTATTTTAAGGTAAGTAATGTGTGTACTGTATATTGCTCAATATAGTGTAAACATGTTATCAGGCTTTTATATGCATTTGAGAGTGATCAAAGGCAATGTTTCACTTTACAGCTATTTTTGCTTTACGGCCGTATTCCGGAACCTAACCTGCTGTATAAGTGGGGCCCTGCTGTCTTGTTACTGTCATGAAGCACCGCTAGAGAAAACCTGTATTGTGGTGATGTTTCTCAGTGTCAAGCTTTATCAAGCCATGACTTGGTAAAGCTCACCAGTGATGTTTCTCAGTGTCAAGCTTTATCAAGTCATGACTTGGTAAAGCTCACCAGTGATGTTTCTCAGTGTCAAGCTTTATCAAGCCATGACTTGGTAAAGCTCACCAGTGAGCCAAACGTTGTCACAATGAAGACTTAGATACATGAACATAAGAGCAGATAATGAGATACTGCTGCTACGTTTCGCTCGCCATGAACTTTATCAAGGCAAGTGGCTACAGTGAAATGTAGCCGTAATAACTATTATTAGTTGCTTTTGTGTCCATTTAACATGTGGGTAATTTTAGCTATAATTATAGAGGGGAAAAAGTGTCTGTATATAGTTTCTTTGTTATAGTTATGTCAGCCAGCCATGTTGTATGCCAGGAATGTGCCAGCCAGCCATGTACCAGCCAGCCATGTGCCAGCCAGCCATGTACCAGCTACCCATGTGCCAGCCAGCCATGTACCAGCTAGCCATGTTACAGCCAGCCATGTGCCAGCCAGCCATGTGGTGTTACTGCTAGATTCTAATATTTTTTTACTTTAGTCTAAGCTGGAGAAATATTGATTTTGGTTGAGGTAGGTCGAAGGTCACGACTAAGGTCATCAGCTCTCCACCTCTCTGTCCCTCTCACGGAAGATGTTTAACAATGAGACTTGTATTTGTCCCTGGTGACCTCCACCGGGTTTATATATTGACGATCCCTGACTCTGGTCACCTTAACACCATGGTAAGTAAGACATATGCAACAGTTAAGTATCTTTATTGCGAAATGTTTCGCCCACACAGTAGGCTTCTTCAGTCGAGTACAGAAGAGTGAGCAGAAGCAGTAGAGATGTGAAGACGATGGGATGAGTCCTCCATCACCCTTAAAGACGTAGTTTTCATGTGGTCAGTCCCGCAGGCTGCAGAAGTTTTTTGCTCCATAGTCTGGAACGTTGTTCCAGATTATGGAGAGGCGGTGAGGTTAGAGCAGCTTTAGAGTGACCTAAGATTCCAGCAACTTCCTTCCCTCCCCAACTTTCCATCCCATCATTCATTTGTCTTATTTAGCAAGGAGTTTTTTCATTTGTTAATTTTGGCTTGGGGGGACCATGTGAGGAGTCATTGTGTTCCTATCCTTGTTCTCCCACCACCTGCAGTGCTGAGGTAGTTCGCACCACCTGGAAGGAACTGTACCACCTGGTGGACCACCTAGTGGAACATCAGCTGAACACATGGTGGAACATTAGCTGGACCATCTGGTGGAACATCAAATGATACATTGTATAGGGCTGTAACCTGGGTATGGTAACTGGTGATTCCAGAGAGTTGAAACTGCTTCTCTGGTTAGGGGGGGGGGTAAGTTGTCTTAGGTACAAGTACACATAAGTACAGTTACACAAATTTATGTGACTACAATTATCATATATAGTAACGTGTGTAAATTACCCAGGATAACCCAAAACAAAGAGGGAGGAAGTGAGTGGGTGGAGGTGCCTAGGAGGACGCTTCTACCCTCTCCTTCATTACACCATTCCTGATAACTTACCCTAGGCGACGTATGATCCCTGCGGATAATTTAACACCACGTAATCCAAACATTTAAAATAAAATGCACACGCTAAGTAACCAAACTACACTTGGTAAGAAAACATTAAGAGATAAGTTACGTAGCAGCAGCAGTGTACAGCTTTACTCTGCCGCCGCCACTTCTACAATTCCCTCATCTCTCCGCCTTGTAATTCCTTGGCTGGCGTGTCGTGAAGTGACGTCTTGAGTCTCACCTGTGTGCTGAGGTAGGTAACCTGTGCAGCATTCCTGGGCGGATCTTACCCTCTTACCCCTCTCACTCACTCCTTTGTTCTTGCACTCGTAAATAGTATTCTTTCTTCCTCTACTCCCGTGGGGGTTGGGAGGATAGTGAGTGGGTGTGTCGAGAGAATGGGGTGGTGGGTGGGGTGTTTGGATACACTCCACCCTTGCCTGGGCCATTTTCAGTCTTCGTTATTCTACCAATTCTGATTTGTCCCCTACCTCTCCCAGTGTTGATTGTTTTGGCGGCGTTCAAGGGCGCTGATCCCAGCCCCAGGGGGACTGCGATCAGCGCCTCGTTCAACCTTTCAACCGTTCAATCAGCGCCTGGTTCAACCGTTCAATCAGCGCCTGGTTCAACCGTTCAATCAGCGCCTGGTTCAACCGTTCAATCAGCGCCTGGTTCAACCGTTCAATCAGCGCCTGGTTCAATCGTTCAATCAGCGCCTGGTTGAACCGCTAGGTTGCGAGTTGGATTCCCTACATGTTAATATTGGTGTTATTTAATTTTTCAATGTATCTTCAGCACTTGTATTAGTTTCGCTGGATTTATAATGTGGACGTATTATTGTGTGTTCACTGTGTTGTCCTCTTAAGGTTTAACGCAGCTTCTTCATTGCTCCCACGTTGTTCTCTCTGCTCTAGCATTTATTCAAGTTTTCCAGGAACACAGCGCTCAGATAATCTTTACACAATTTGCCACGGAGAGCTCCTGCCCGATACCTTACCTATTGATGTCCGCACAATGCTTGCTTCAAGTCCTCTGAAGGGGACGGACACCAAAATGTATACAATAATATATTATTATTTCATTATTATTGGAAGTAAATAGTATAAAATACCGACACAATGGAAAAATAAACATAAGCAGTGTATATGTGATCCTTTATTGACAACGTTTCGCCCACGCAGTGGGCTTTATCGAGTCAGATTTGTTTGTGGCTCGATAAAGCCCACTGCGTGGGCGAAACGTTGTCAATAAAGGATCACATTATACTGTTTGTTTATTTTTCCTTTATTATTATTATTATTATTATTGGAAAAATTTGGTACATAAGCAGTGTGCGACTACCCTAGTGTGAATAAATAATGGGAGAAAAAGCTAGTTGTTATCTTGTCATATTCCATCACACAGGATGGGTTACCTAGGTCACACTGAAACGTGTCAGCCTAAGTTGAGAGATTATGAAAGATACTCTGGTATCTTATTGCCGGGTGACTTGAAGATCGTCAAACATATTGTGGGTTCAGTTGAAGATCGTCAAACATATTGTGGGTTCAGTTGAAGATCGTCAAACATATTGTGGGTTCAGTTGAAGATCGTCAAACATATTGTGGGTTCAGTTGAAGATCGTCAAACATATTGTGGGTTCAGTTGAAGATCGTCAAACATATTGTGGGTTCAGTTGAAGATCGTCAAACATATTGTGGGTTCAGTTGATGATCGTCAAACATATTGTGGGTTCAGTTGAAGATCGTCAAACATATTGTGGGTTCAGTTGAAGATCGTCAAACATATTGTGGGTTCAGTTGAAGATCGTCAAACATATTGTGGGTTCAGTTGAAGATCGTCAAACATATTGTGGGTTCAGTTGAAGATCGTCAAACATATTGTGGGTTCAGTTGAAGATCGTCAAACATATTGTGGGTTCAGTTGAAGATCGTCAAACATATTGTGGGTTCAGTTGATGATCGTCAAACATATTATGGGTTCAGTTGAAGATCGTTAAACATATTGTGGGTTCAGTTGATTATCGTCAAACATATTGTGGGTTCAGTTGATGATCGTCAAACATATTGTGGGTTCAGTTGAAGATCGTCAAACATATTGTGGGTTCAGTTGAAGATCGTCAAACATATAAGTGTAGGTTCATTACTGAACTTTCCAAGTTTTGTGTCAGTAGGGCTACAATTTCTATTAATTGAGAATTACCTTCTCTCAGGATGGCCTATTTAACACATGCGGGAAAATAACATTTTAGAACATTCTCCATTAAAAATTACATACACATACTTGTACATATGAAAGAACATACATAAAGACGATGAATGTGTACGTGTATAGCTACCAATGATTTGCCTGAGGTCAGGCTTCCTAGTTAATTGTGTATTCACCCATGCTGCCGCTATTTAGTGGCCAGTTGGCGCGCATAGCCATCACAGCCTGGTTGATCAGGCACTTGACGGAGGTAGAACTCCGGTTTCCTCTTCATTGTTTCGGTAATTTACTTTCTGTGTAGATCCTCTTTATCTTGACATTAGATATTTATTAAGTACTTGTACTGTCCATTCTGTTATTAACAGAATGGGCAGTACAAGTACTTAATAACGGAATGGGCAGTACAAGTACTTAATAACAGAATGGGCAGTACAAGTACTTAATAACAGAATGGGCAGTACAAGTACTTAATAACAGAATGGGCAGTACAAGTACTTAATAACAGAATGGGCAGTACAAGTACTTAATAAGTACTTGTACTCCTCCCCCATTCTGTTATTAAGTACTTGTACTCCTCCCCCATTCTGTTATTAAGTACTTGTACTCCCCCATTCTGTTATTAAGTACTTGTACTTCCCTGTTTCATCTGTAAAGTTTTCTCCACATTGCACACTCGCATACATTTATAGAAATATGCATGTATAGAGAAGTACAGACCCGTACATGTATATAGTCAGGCAGGCATGCATGCATGCATACATGCGTACATAAAAGAAAGTAGAGGGCAATGGTAGCCAGTCCCCTTGTAGGTTAAACTGGGTGTGGTTGACCTTGACAACACCAGCAAACACAAGTGCAAGAATTATCCTCATTTACTGCCATCATATTATAAGATTACTGTGAAGGATTACTAGTGGTGTGGTGATGGGTGACGACACTTGATACTTGTGTGGCGAGCACAGTGTGGTGATGGGTGACGACACTTGATACTTGTGTGGCGAGCACAGTGTGGTGTGGTGATGGGTGACGACACTTGATACTTGTGTGGCGAGCACAGTGTGGTGTGGTGATGGGTGACGACACTTGATACTTGTGTGGAGCACGCCATATATTGTGTAGAGCACAGTGGTGTGGTGATGGGTGACGACACTTGATACTTGTGTGGCGAGCACAGTGTGGTGATGGTGACGACACTTGATACTTGTGTGCGAGCACAGTGTGGTGTGGTGATGGTGACCTGAATGTGGCGAGCACAGTGTGGTGTGGTGATGGTGACAACTTGATACTTGTGTGCAGCACAGTGTGGTGTGGATGGTGAACTATACTTGTGTGGCGAGCACAGTGTGTGTGGTGATGGGTGACACTTGATACTGTTGAGCACAGGTGGTGTGGTGATGGGTGACGACATTGATACGGTGGGAGCACAGTGTGGTGTGGTGATGGTGAGACACTTGATACTTGTGTGGCGAGCACAGTTGGTGTGGTGATGTGATAACTTGATACTTGTGTGCGACACAGTGTGGTGTGGTGATGGTAGACATTGATACTTGGTGGCGAGCACAGTTTGTGATGTACAACTGATACTGTGTGGCGACACAGTGGGTGGTGATGGTACGACACTTGATACTTGTGTGCGAGCACAGTGTGGTTGGTGATGGTGACGACACTTGATACTTGGTGGCAGCACAGTTGGTGTGGTGATGTGAGACCTGATACTTGTGTGGCGAGCACAGTGTGGTGTGGTGATGGTACACACTGATACTTGTGGCGACACAGTGTGGTGTGGTGATGGTGAGACATGATACTTGTGGCGAGCACAGTGTGGTGTGGTGATGGGTGACGAACTTGATACTTGTGGCGAGCACAGTGTGGTGTGGTGATGGTGACGACACTGATACTTGTGTGGCGAGCACAGTGTGGTGATGGTGACACACTTGATCTTGTGTGGCGAGCACAGTTGGTGTGGTGATGGGTGATACACTTGATACTTGTGGCGAGCACAGTGTGGTGTGGTGATGGTGGACACTGATACTGGTGCGAGCACAGTTGGTTGGTGATGGGTGACGACCTGATACTGTTGGCGAGCACAGTTGGTGTGGTGATGGTGACACTTGATACTTGTGTGGCGAGCACAGTGTGTGTGGTGATGGTGAACACTTGATACTTGTGGCGAGCACAGTGTGGTGTGGTGATGGTGGACACTTGATACTTGTGGCGAGCACAGTGGTGGTGATGGTGAGACATTGATACTTGTGTGGCGAGCACAGTGGTGTGGTGATGGGTGACGACACTTGATACTTGTGTGGAGCACAGTGTGGTGTGGTGATGGGTGACACTTGATATTGTGTGGCGAGACAGTGTGGGGGTGATGGGTGAACACTGATACTTGTGTGGCACAGTGTGGGGGGATGGTGACACACTTGATACTGTGTGGCAGCACAGTGTGGTGTGGATGGGTGAGACACTTGATACTTTGTGGCGACACAGTGTGGTGTGGTGATGGGTGAGACACTTGATACTTGTGTGGCGAGCACAGTGTGGTGTGGGATGGGTGAGACATTGATACTTGTGGCGAGACAGTGGTGTGGTGATGGGTGAGACACTTGATACTTGTGTGGCGAGCACAGTGGTGTGGTGATGGGTGAGACACTTGATACTTGTGTGGCGAGCACAGTGTGGTGTGGTGATGGGTGAGACATTGATACTTCACACTTGTTGTGGAACGGTGTGGTGATGTGACACTGATACTTGTGTGGGGCACGTTGGTGAGGTGACACCGATACTTGTGGCGGAGGTGGTGTGTAGACGACTTGTGCTGTGGGGGTTTACGTCTGTGCAGCACAGTGTGGTGTGGTGATGGTGAGACATGATACTTGTGTGGCGAGCACAGTGTGGTGTGGTGATGGTGACGACACTTGATACTGTGTGGCGAGCACAGTGTGGTGTGGTGATGGTGACGACACTTGATACTTGTGGGCGGCACGTGTGGTGTGGTGATGGTGAGACACTTGATACTGTGTGGCGAGCACAGTGTGGTGTGGTGATGGGTGATGACACTTGATAGTTGGTGTGGTGATGGTGATGACACTTGATACTTGTGTGGCGAGCACAGTTGGTGTGGTGATGGTGATGACACTTGATACTTGTGTGGCGAGCACAGTTGGTGTGGTGATGGGTGATGACACTTGATACTTGTGTGCAGCACAGTATGGTGTGGTGATGGGTGAACACTTGATACTTGTGTGGCGAGCACAGTGTGGTGTGGTGATGGGTGATGACACTTGATACTTGTGTGGCGAGCACAGTAGTGGTGTGGTGATGGGTGACACTTGATACTTGTGTGGCGAGCACAGTGTGGTGTGGTGATGGTGACGACACTTGATACTTGTGTGGCGAGCACAGTATGGTGTGGTGATGGGTGACTGATACTTGATACCTGTGTGTGATGCAGACTTTTAGCAGTGTGGTGTGGTGATGGGTGACTATCTGATACTTGTGTGGCGAGCACAGTGTGGTGGTGATGGTGATGACACTTGATACTTGTGTGGCGAGCACAGTTGGTGTGGTGATGGGTGATGACACTTGATACTTGTGTGGCGAGCACAGTGTGGTGTGGTGATGGGTGACGACACTTGATACTTGTGTGGCGAGCACAGTGTGGTGTGGTGATGGGTGATGACACTTGATACTTGTGTGGCGAGCACAGTGTGGTGTGGTGATGGGTGATGACACTTGATACTTGTGTGGCGAGCACAGTGTGGTGTGGTGATGGTGATGACACTTGATACTTGTGTGGCGAGCACAGTGTGTGTGGTGATGGGTGACTATACTTGATACTTGTGTGGCGAGCACAGTGTGGTGTGGTGATGGGTGATGACACTTGATACTTGTGTGGCGAGCACAGTGTGGTGTGGTGATGGGTGATGACACTTGATACTTGTGTGGCGAGCACAGTGTGGTGTGGTGATGGGTGATGACACTTGATACTTGTGTGGCGAGCACAGTGTGGTGTGGTGATGGGTGACGACACTTGATACTTGTGTGGCGAGCACAGTGTGGTGTGGTGATGGGTGATGACACTTGATACTTGTGTGGCGAGCACAGTGTGGTGTGGTGATGGTGATGACACTTGATACTTGTGTGGCGAGCACAGTGGTGTGTGATGGGTGAGACACTTGATACTTGTGTGGCGAGCACAGTGTGGTGTGGTGATGGGTGATGACACTTGATACTTGTGTGGCGAGCACAGTGTGGTGTGGTGATGGGTGACTACACTTGATACTTGTGTGGCGAGCACAGTGTGGTGTGGTGATGGGTGATGACACTTGATACTTGTGTGGCGAGCACAGTGTGGTGTGGTGATGGGTGACATGATACTTGCACAGTGTGTGTGGGCGATACAGTGGGTGTGTGGGTGATGGTGATGACACTTGATACTTGTGTGGCGAGCACAGTGTGGTGTGGTGATGGTGATGACACTTGATACTTGGTGTGGCGAGCACAGTGTGGTGTGGTGATGGGTGATGACACTTGATACTTGTGTGGCGAGCACAGTGTGGTGTGGTGATGGTGACGACACTTGATACTTGTGTGGCGAGCACAGTGTGTGTGGTGATGGGTGATGACACTTGATACTTGTGTGGCGAGCACAGTGTGGTGTGGTGATGGTGACGACTTACATTGATACATTGTGTGGCGAGACACATGTGTGAGTGTGGGTGATGGTGACACTTATGTCACACATTGTGATGGTGACACACGTAGTGTCAAGTGTGTGATGGGTGACGACACTTGATACTTGTGTGGCGAGCACAGTGTGGTGATGGGTGACGACACTTGATACTTGTGTGGCGAGCACAGTGTGGTGTGGTGATGGGTGACGACACTTGATACTTGTGTGGTGAGCACAGTATGGTGTGGTGATGGGTGACTACACTTGATACTTGTGTGGTGAGCACAGTGTGGTGTGGTGATGGGTGACTACACTTGATACTTGTGTGGCGAGCACAGTGTGGTGTGGTGATGGGTGATGACACTTGATACTTGTGTGGCGAGCACAGTGTGGTGTGGTGATGGGTGACGACACTTGATACTTGTGTGGCGAGCACAGTGTGGTGTGGTGATGGGTGACGACACTTGATACTTGTGTGGCGAGCACAGTCCACCAGGGTATTTATCTACGTCTTGTATGGTGAGGCACACAACACCGCTTACTAGGTCAACAAAAGAGGCATACACTGCACTTGTATATTTGTTCAATGTTTCGCCCAACATTGAATGAAACTTAGTACAAACAAAACCCTTCGCTTTATTATTATCTTGCTTACTGTGGCCATCTCCGCCCATACATGCTGCTGAAGAGCTCTTCATCCACAGAACTGGAGTTACCCTCCCCTTCATTACTCCGATCCCTAGACGATAATGACCTTCCAGGGTTTAATTACCCCCTGAATATATAATGACTTCCTTGATACCCTTCAAGAAATATATCGCTGATTATATGTGAAATTATAACAGTGCATCAACATGACAGGGTTGACACTATCATCAACCTGGCAGGGTTGACACTATCATCAACCTGGCAGGGTTGACACTATCATCAACCTGGCAGGGTTGACACTATCATCAACCTGGCAGGGTTGACACTATCATCAACTACATCAGTGATAATAAAGTTCTCTAACAAATAACAAACTTACCATAGTTAATGATAAGATAAGTAATCTTAATATTGTCTCTTCGTTTAACAAAGTTAACAATTTTATCGTGTTTGTAATCTAAACTGGTAAAGTCTCTCAGCTATTCCAGGAAGATGCCTTCACACTGGTAAATGCTCTTCACCCAAGGAGTTGGAGGTATCCTCCACTTCATTGAATCAAACCTGAGTGCCGATCATTGTTTATTCCCAGGTGTTGCATGATGGTCCCAGCTCTTCCTTGTAAATACCTATCATAATAAATTATTCAGCGAGTTGTAATGACCTTCACTCGCACTGCGTGGCCTTGACGGGGAGAGTTGTGGTAATGTTGACGGGGAGAGTTGTGGTAATGTTGACGGAGAGTTGTGGTAATGTTGACGGGAGAGTTGTAGGTAATGTTGACGGAGAGTTGTGAGCTAATGATTTGACGGGGAGAGTTGTGGTAATGTTGACGGGGAGAGTTGTGGTAATGTTGACGGGGAGAGTTGTGGTAATGTTGACGGGGAGAGTTGTGGTAATGTTGACGGGGAGAGTTGTGGTAATGTTGACGGGGAGAGTTGTGGTAATGTTGACAGGAGAGTTGTGGTAATGATGACGGGAGAGTTGTGGTAATGTTGACGGGAGAGTTGTGGTAATGTGACGGGTGAGTTGTGGTAATGTTGACGGAGAGTTGTGGTAATGTTGACAGGGAAGTTGTAGTAATGTTGACGGAGAGTTGTGGTAATGTTGACAGGGAGAGTTGTGGTAATGTTGACGGAGAGTTGTGGTAATGTTGACGGGGAGAGTTATGGTAATGTTGACGGGGAGAGTTGTGGTAATGTTGACGGTGATGCCAGGGTGTGATGCCAGAGTGGGATGCCTGGTGGGATGCCAGGGTGTGATGCCTGGGTGGGATGCCAGGGTGGGATGCCTGGTGGGCCAGGGTGGGATGCCTGGTGTGATGCCAGGGTGGGATGCCTGGTGTGATGCCAGGGGTGGGATGCCTGGTGGGCCAGGGTGGGATGCCTGGTGGGAGCCAGGGTGGGATGCCTGGTGGCCAGGGTGGGATGCCTGGTGGGCCAGGGTGGGATGCCTGGTGGAGCCAGGGGTGGGATGCCGGGTGGGATGCCTGGTGTGATGCCAGGGTGGGATGCCTGGTGGGCCAGGGTGGATGCCTGGTGGTGCCAGGGTGGATGCCTGGTGGGATCCAGGGTGGATGCCTGGGTGGGATGCCAGGTGGGCCAGGGTGGGATGCCTGGTGGGTGGCCTGGTGGGCGGTGCGGGGATCCTGGTGGGCCAGGGTGGGATGCCTGGTGGGCCAGGGTGGGATGCCTGGTGGGCCAGGGTGGGATGCCTGGTGGGCCAGGGTGGGATGCCTGGTGGGCCAGGGTGGGATGCCTGGTGGGCCAGGGTGGGATGCCTGGTGGGCCAGGGTGGGATGCCTGGTGGGCCAGGGTGGGATGCCTGGTGGGCCAGGGTGGGATGCCTGGTGGGCCGGGGTGGGATGCCTGGTGGGCCAGGGTGGATGCCTGGTGGGCCAGGTGGGATGCCTGGTGGAGCCAGGGTGGGATGCCTGGTGGGCCAGGGTGGGATGCCTGGTGAGCCAGGGTGGGATGCCTGGTGGGCCAGGGTGGGATGCCTGGTGGCCAGGGTGGGATGCCTGGTGGAGCCAGGGTGGGATGCCTGGTGGGCCAGGGTGGGATGCCTGGTGGCCAGGGTGGGATGCCTGGTGGGCCAGGGTGGGATGCCTGGTGGCCAGGGTGGGATGCCTGGTGGGCCAGGGTGGGATGCCTGGTGGGCCAGGGTGGGATGCCTGGTGGGCCAGGGTGGGATGCCTGGTGGGCCAGGGTGGGATGCCTGGTGGGCCAGGGTGGGATGCCTGGTGGGCCAGGGTGGGATGCCTGGTGGGCCAGGGTGGGATGCCTGGTGGGCCAGGGTGGGATGCCTGGTGGGCCAGGGGTGCGGGATGCCTGGTGGGCCAGGGTGGGATGCCTGGTGGGCCAGGGTGGATGCCTGGTGGGCCAGGGTGGGATGCCTGGTGGGCCAGGGTGGGATGCCTGGTGGGCCAGGGTGGGATGCCTGGTGGGCCAGGGTGGGATGCCTGGTGGGCCAGGGTGGGATGCCTGGTGGGCCAGGGTGGGATGCCGGTCCAGGTGGAGCCAGCAGGGTGGGATGCCTGGTGTGATGCCAGGGTGGGATGCCTGGTGGGCCAGGGTGGGATGCCTGGTGGGCCAGGGTGGGATGCCTGGTGGATGCCAGGGTGGGATGCCTGGTGTGATGCCAGGGTGGGATGCCTGGTGTGATGCCAGGTGGGATGCCTGGTGTGATGCCAGGGTGGGATGCCTGGTGTGATGCCAGGGTGGGATGCCTGGTGTGATGCCAGGTGGGATGCCTGGTGTGATGCCAGGGTGGGATGCCTGGTGTGATGCCAGGGTGGGATGCCTGGTGTGATGCCAGGGTGGGATGCCTGGTGTGATGCCAGGGTGGGATGCCTGGTGTGATGCCAGGGTGGGATGCCTGGTGTGATGCCAGGGTGGGATGCTTGGTGTGATGCCAGGGTGGGATGCCTGGTGTGATGCCAGGGTGGGATGCCTGGTGTGATGCCAGGGTGGGATGCCTGGTGTGATGCCAGGGTGGGATGCCTGGTGGGCCAGGGTGGGATGCCTGGTGGGCCAGGGTGGGATGCCTGGTGGGCCAGGGTGGGATGCCTGGTGGACCAGGGTGGGATGCCTGGTGGACCAGGGTGGGATGCCTGGTGGGCCAGGGTGGGATCCCTGGTGGGCCAGGGTGGGATGCCTGGTGGTTTAATAAAGACGATCATTGGCAGAGGTTTGCTTCTCGTTGTTGATACTCACGAGGTGAGTGTCGCCCTCGTGGGTTTGTGGCTGGTGGGGACGACCACGGGGAGAGGACGGTGTTGTCGCTACCGGCGAAGTCAATACGGATAGTCACGGAGGTTGTATCCGCTCTATTGCACGGCGAATGTGCAAACTTTCTGATAAAAGTTTATTTTTAATACAGATGTACTGCGTTGTGTGGCTACACTGTTCTGTATGTGAGTTAAATAGCGGGAACACTCAGTGTGTGGCTACACTGTTCTGTATGTGAGTTAAATAGCGGGAACACTCAGTGTGTGGCTACACTGTTCTGTATGGGAGTTAAATAGCGGGAAAACACTGTTTGGCTACACTGTTCTGTATGTGAGTTAAATAGCGGGAAAACACTGTTTGGCTACACTGTTCTGTATGTGAGTTAAATAGCGGGAAAACACTGTTTGGCTACACTGTTCTGTATGAGAGTTAAATAGCGGGAAAACACTGTTTGGCTACACTGTTCTGTATGTGAGTTAAATAGCGGGAAAACACTGTGTGGCTACACTGTTCTGTATGAGAGTTAAATAGCGGGAAAACACTGTGTGGCTACACTGTTCTGTATGTGAGTTAAATAGCTTGAAAACACTGTGTGGCTACACTGTTCTGTATGGGAGTTAAATAGCGGGAAAACACTGTTTGGCTACACTGTTCTGTATGTGAGTTAAATACTGAGAAGAGAGTATGCCTTGTTTGTCAGGTGTATTAATGGGTTTGTGGATGATGGGTGACCACGGTCCTGTCCCAGACATAACCTGAAAAAAGAAGTGTTACACAAATAAGGAGAAGAGTCAAATTTGGTGATTAGTGAATGTAAGTAGTTTATAAGATGTGCGTAGCAACTCTTGTGCTCATGACACAGAGAGGAACAGCAATCCTGCCAGAGTGCAAAACATTTAACAGGCTTTCTTTTTACATGCATGATAGGATGGTATAACTTGCATAGATGATTGTCTGCCAGTATACTATACTCACTGTGAGGGTGGGAACAGTTACCTTGTTATGTACGAGTTACATTGTGGGAACACCTACAGTGTGAACTACCACATTATGAGTTACATTGTGGGAACACCTACAGTGTGAACTACTACATTATGAGTTACATTGTGGGAACACCTACAGTGTGAACTACCACATTATGAGTAACGTAGTGGGAACACCTACAGTGTAAACTACCACATTGAGTAACGTGGGAACACCTACAGTGTGAACTACCACATTATGAGTTACATTGTGGGAACACCTACAGTGTGAACTACCACATTATGAGTAACTTAGTGGGAACACCTACAGTGTGAACTACCACATTATGAGTTACATTGTGGGAACACCTACAGTGTGAACTACCACATTATGAGTAACGTTGTGGGAACACCTACAGTGTGAACTACCACATTATGAGTTACATTGTGGGAACACCTACAGTGTGAACTACTACATTATGAGTTACATTGTGGGAACACCTACAGTGTGAACTACCACATTATGAGTAACGTAGTGGGAACACCTACAGTGTAAACAACCACATTATGAGTTACGTAGTGGGAACACCTACAGTGTGAACTACCACATTATGAGTTACGTAGTGGGAACACCTACAGTGTAAACTACCACATGAGTAACGTAGTGGGAACACCTACAGTGTAAACAACCACATTATGAGTAACGTTGTGGGAACACCTACAGTGTAAACAACCACATTATGAGTAACGTTGTGGGAACACCTACAGTGTAAACAACCACATTATGAGTAACGTAGTGGGAACACCTACAGTGTAAACTACCACATTATGAGTAACGTTGTGGGAACACCTACAGTGTGAACTACCACATTATGAGTAACGTTGTGGGAACACCTACAGTGTAAACTACCACATTATGAGTAACGTTGTGGGAACACCTACAGTGTGAACTACCACATTATGAGTTACATTGTGGGAACACCTACAGTGTGAACTACTACATTATGAGTTACATTGTGGGAACACCTACCGTGTGAACTACCACATTATGAGTTACATTGTAGGAACACCTACAGTGTGAACTACTACATTATGAGTTACGTAGTGGGAACACCTACAGTGTGAACTACCACATTATGAGTTACATTGTGGGAACACCTACAGTGTGAACTACTACATTATGAGTTACATTGTGGGAACACCTACAGTGTGAACTACTACATTATGAGTTACATTGTAGGAACACCTACAGTGTGAACTACTACATTATGAGTTACGTAGTGGGAACACCTACAGTGTGAACTACCACATTATGAGTTACATTGTGGGAACACCTACAGTGTAAACAACCACATTATGAGTTACGTAGTGGGAACACCTACAGTGTGAACTACTACATTGAGTAACGTAGTGGGAACACCTACAGTGTAAACTACTACATTGAGTTACATTGTGGGAACACCTACAGTGTGAACTACCACATTATGAGTTACATTGTAAGAACACCTACAGTGTGAACTACCACATTATGAGTTACGTAGTGGGAACACCTACAGTGTGAACTACTACATTGAGTAACGTAGTGGGAACACCTACAGTGTAAACTACCACATTATGAGTTACATTGTAGGAACACCTACAGTGTGAACTACCACATTATGAGTAACGTAGTGGGAACACCTACAGTGTGAACTACCACATTATGAGTTACATTGTAGGAACACCTACAGTGTGAACTACCACATTATGAGTAACGTAGTGGGAACACCTACAGTGTGAACTACCACATTGAGTTACATTGTAGGAACACCTACAGTGTGAACTACCACATTATGAGTAACGTAGTGGGAACACCTACAGTGTGAACTACCACATTATGAGTAACGTAGTGGGAACACCTACAGTGTAAACTACCACATTATGAGTTGCATTGTAAGAACACCTACAGTGTGAACTACCACATTATGAGTTACGTAGTGGGAACACCTACAGTTTAAACTACCACATTATGAGTTACATTGTAAGAACACCTACAGTGTGAACTACCACATTATGAGTTACATTGTGGGAACACCTACAGTGTGAACTACCACATTATGAGTTACGTAGTGGGAACACCTACAGTGTGAACTACTACATTATGAGTTACGTAGTGGGAACACCTACAGTGTGAACTACCACATTATGAGTTACGTAGTGGGAACACCTACAGTGTAAACAACCACATTGAGTTACGTAGTAGGAACACCTACAGTGTAAACTACCACATTATGAGTTACATTGTGGGAACACCTACAGTGTGAACTACCACATTATGAGTTACGTAGTGGGAACACCTACAGTGTGAACTACCACATTATGAGTTACATTGTGGGAACACCTACAGTGTAAACTACCACATTATGAGTTACATTGTGGGAACACCTACAGTGTGAACTACCACATTATGAGTTACGTAGTGGGAACACCTACAGTGTGAACTACCACATTATGAGTTACATTGTGGGAACACCTACAGTGTAAACTACCACATTATGAGTTACATTGTAGGAACACCTACAGTGTAAACTACCACATTATGAGTTACATTGTAAGAACACCTACAGTGTGAACTACCACATTATGAGTAACGTAGTGGGAACACCTACAGTGTGAACTACCACATTATGAGTTACATTGTAAGAACACCTACAGTGTGAACTACCACATTATGAGTAACGTAGTGGGAACACCTACAGTGTGAACTACCACATTATGAGTTACATTGTAAGAACACCTACAGTGTGAACTACCACATTATGAGTTACATTGTAAGAACACCTACAGTGTGAACTACCACATTATGAGTTACATTGTAGGAACACCTACAGTGTGAACTACCACATTATGAGTTACGTAGTGGGAACACCTACAGTGTGAATTACCACATTATGAGTTACGTAGTGGGAACACCTACAGTGTGAACTACCACATTGAGTTACGTTGTGGGAACAACAGCTAGCTGTGTTTTCCTGTTATATTCCATCACACAGGATGGTTGTCATATAATAGATAATGAAATTGTTAACCTGAGCTGTGAAGCTTCAGTAGGTCGGTGTGTGTATCGTCAGTTGTCACTCTGGGTTCAGTTGGTCGGTGTATCGTCAGTTGTCACTCTGGGTTCAGTTGGTCGGTGTATCGTCAGTTGTCACTCTGGGTTCAGTAGGTCGGTGTGTGTATCGTCAGTTGTCACTCTGGGTTCAGTAGGTCGGTGTATGTATCGTCAGTTGTCACTCTGGGTTCAGTAGGTCGGTGTATGTATCGTCAGTTGTCACTCTGGGTTCAGTAGGTCGGTGTATGTATCGTCAGTTGTCCCTTTCTGGGTTATAGGTCGGGTGTGTATCGTCGGTTGTCACTCTGGGTTCGTAGGTGGGGTGTGTATCGTCAGTTGTCCTCTGGGTTCAGTAGGCCCGGTGTGTGTATCGTCAGTTGTCACTCTGGGTTCGGTAGGTCGGTGTGTGCGTCGTTGTCACTCTGGGTTCAGTAGGTC
>WNWK01033742.1:17500-20934 GCA_009830355.1 Cherax destructor | reverse complement strand
GCGGGACAAGTCACTACCGTCAAACTACGCCTTAATAAGCCTGACCTCAATTGTAGGCAAATTACTAGAGTCAATTATAGCTGATATTATTAGAAGCCATCTAGATAACCATAATTTGATTAATGATACCCAGCATGGATTCACGAGGGGCCGTTCCTGCCTATCTAATTTATTAACCTTCTTCAGTAAAGCTTTTGAGGCTGTTGATCACGATAAAGAATTCGATATTGTTTATTTAGACTTTAGTAAGGCTTTTGATAGAGTACCACACCAGAGACTGTTAAAGAAAGTGGCAGCTCATGGCATTGGGGGAAAAGTGCTGTCATGGATCGAGTCATGGCTCACCAATAGGAAGCAGAGAGTGTGCATAAATGGGGTTAAATCCGAATGGGGACTTGTAACAAGTGGTGTTCCACAGGGATCAGTCTTAGGCCCATTGTTATTTATAATATATATCAATGACCTTGATGAGGGAATTACTAGTGATATGAGCAAATTCGCCGACGACACGAAGATAGGTAGGATAATTGATTCAAACATAGATGTCATAGAACTTCAGGAAGATTTAGACAAACTTAATTCGTGGTCAGAAAAGTGGCAGATGCAGTTCAATGTAGATAAATGCAAGGTTCTGAAGCTCGGGAGTGTCCATAACCCAAGCACTTATAAGTTAAATAACGTAGAACTTAGCCATACAGATTGCGAGAAGGACTTGGGGTGATGGTAAGCAGCAACCTTAAACCAAGACAGCAATGCCTAAGCGTACGTAATAAGGCAAATAGATTACTGGGATTTATATCAAGAAGTGTTAGCAACAGAAGTCCAGAGGTTATATTTCAGCTTTATACATCATTAGTAAGGCCTCACCTAGATTACGCAGCTCAGTTCTGGTCTCCATATTACAGAATGGACATAAATTCGTTAGAAAACATTCAGCGTAGAATGACTAAATTAATACATAGCATTAGAAATCTTCCTTACGAAGAAAGATTGAAGACCCTAAAATTACATTCACTTGTAAGACGTAGAATGAGGGAGACATGATCGAGGTATACAAGTGGAAAATGGGTATTAACAAAGGGGATATAAATAAGGTCTTGAGGATATCTCTCAAGAGAGAACCCGCAATAATGGATTCAAGTTAGATAAGTTTAGATTTAGAAAGGATATAGGAAAGTATTGGTTTGGAAATAGGGTAGTTGATGAGTGGAACAGTCTGCCTAGTAGGGTTATTGAAGCTAGGACCTTGGGTAGTTTCAAATTTAGGTTGGATAAATTCATGAGTGAGAGGGTTGGATTTGAGTGGGACTCGCATGAGTGGGTAGAATTGTCAAAGCTTATTTCTTGGGTAGCATTGAAAATTGGGTTGAGCAAATATTCTGTTAGTGGGACGGATTGTGATGGACCTGCCTAGTATGGGCCAACAGGCCTGCTGCAGTGTTCCTCCTTTCTTATGTTCTTATGTTCTTATGAGTGAGAGGGGTTGGATTTGAGTGGGACTCGCGCATGAGTGGGTAGAATTGTCAAAGCTTATTTCTTGGGTAGCATTGAAAATTGGGTTGAGCAAATATTCTGTTAGTGGGACGGATTGTGATGGACCTGCCTAGTATGGGCCAACAGGCCTGCTGCAGTGTTCCTCCTTTCTTATGTTCTTATGTGAGTGATTATTATGCTGGGAAAGAAGGGAATGTAATTTGGCTGAAACGAAAATTTCTCCTGACGCCGGTCTTAGGATGACCCTCTCTGTGTAGCTTCAAGACGCCGGTCTTAGGATGACCCTCTCTGTGTAGCTTCAAGACGCCGGTCTTAGGTTGACCCTCTCTGTGTAGCTTCAAGACGCCGGTCTTAGGATGACCCTCTCTGTGTAGCTTCAAGACGCCGGTCTGAGGATGACCCTCTCTGTGTAGCTTCAAGACGCCGGTCTTAGGATGACCCTCTCTGTGTAGCTTCAAGACGCCGGTCTTAGGATGACCCTCTCTGTGTAGCTTCAAGACGCCGGTCTTAGGATGACCCTCTCTGTGTAGCTTCAAGACGCCGGTCTTAGGATGACCCTCTCTGTGTAGCTTCAAGACGCCGGTCTTAGGATGACCCTCTCTGTGTAGCTTCAACTCATTTCCCCGAGGCTTTTCGCTGGCTTACCAATCCACCCACTGAAAATATATATCACATCATCCATCACTACTATAAAATAATCACCAGACATCAACCTCGTATTATATTATTATATTGCAGTGCTTGATAAGTGGGTATTAGGGGTTGGTAATTATCAACAGGAGACACACGTAGTATCTTCCTCTCTGCTGACGTAAACAAGATGACGTAGTCTTAGTAGAGGTAGGAACGGCCACTTCTTATCGATCTTCCGCATGGAGACGAAATTCTTTAGCTATTTCTCACTCGGGTAGCACAAGGGAGGGGTTCATTTGTTACCTTTGGCCCCGCGATACTTCCTTGACCAGACCTGATTAATTCCAAAGGTTCTTTATAAGAACATAAGAACATAAGAAAGAAGGAACACTGCAGCAGGCCTACTGGCCCATGCGAGGCAGATCCAAGTCTCCCACCGGCTTAAGCCAATGCCCCGACCCAGCCAGGTCAGGTTACATTCACTTAAGGAAGGAGCACGGCATCTGACCTAGTAGCACTAGCTAGTCAGGACCAACTCACACCCACCCACACCCACTCATATATTTATCTAGCCTATTTTTAAAACTACACAACGTTTTAGCCTCTATAACTGTACTCGGGAGTTTGTTCCACTCATCGACAACTCTATTACCAAACCAATGCTTTCCTATATCCTTCCTGAATCTGAATTTATCCAACTTAAAGCCATTGCTGCGAGTCCTGTCAATACTAGATATTTTTAGCACGCTATTTACATCCCCTTTATTTATTCCTGTTTTCCATTTATACACCTCAATCATATCCCCCCTAATTCTACGCCTTTCTAGAGAGTGCAGATTCAGGGCCCTCAGTCTATCCTCATAGGGAAGATTTCTGATACATGGGATCAACTTTGTCATCCTCCTCTGTACGTTTTCCAGTGCATTTATATCCATTCTGTAATACGGTGACCAAAACTGTGCAGCATAATCTAGATGAGGCCTAACCAAGGATATATAGAGTTGAAGAACAACCTGAGGACTATAAATTAGACACATATGCAACATTTTGGTATCTTTATTGAGGAAACGTTTCGCCACGCAGTGGCTTCATCAGTCCAATACAAAGTAGAAAGGTGTAAGGAGAGTTGGAGGTTTGAGGTAATCAGTCCCTCGGCCTGGAGTCGATGTGTTCAGTCCATCTTTTTTTTTTTTTTTTTTTCTACAAGGTTGATGGACTGAACACATCGACTCCAGGCCGAGGGACTGAGTACCTCAAACCTCCAACTCTCCTTACACCTTTCTACTTTGTATTGACTGATGAAGCAC
>WNWK01033742.1:0-12500 GCA_009830355.1 Cherax destructor | reverse complement strand
GAGAAAGTGCAAAGGTTTGCAACAAGACTAGTCCCGGAGCTTAGAGGTATCCTACGAGGAGAGGATAAGGGAAATTGACATGACGACATTGAAAGACTGGAGAGATAGGGGGGGATATGATAACGACATATAAAATACTGAGAGGAATCGATAAGGTGGACAGAAACAGGATGTTCCAGAGATGGGACACAGCAACAAGGGGTCACAGTTGGAAGTTGAAGACTCAGATGAATCACAGAGATGTTAGGAAGTATTTCTTCAGTCACAGAGTTGTCAGGAAGTGGAATAGTCTGGGAAGTGATGTAGTGGAGGCAGGATCCATACATAGCCTTAAGGAGAGGTATGATGAAGCTCATGGAGCGGGAAAAGTGACCTAGTAGCGACCAGTGAAGAGGCAGGGCCAGGAGCTATGACTTGACCCCAGCAACGACAATTAGGTGAGTACACACACACACACACACACACACACACACACACACACACACTGGCGGCAGACTAAACATAAGAGGCCAGTCATGGCGTAGCCAGGTTCTAACGTCAGGGAGAAACGATCACAAAAATGGTGTCACTCATTGCCTTAAAAGGCGCCATTTATTACATTAAGGTGTAGATTAAATTAAACACAGTTTAATGCGATTCACTTGCCGTGAGTTCGATCCCCACCCGTACGTGGTTTGTTTGCAGTCGTGTTTTATGGTAGTAACCATCGTTTGTTATTTTATGCATTTCTATCCAAGTTCTTAATCTTAAAACATATTGACAACTAATAGTTAACACTCCCATCAACAAAAAGAAACAAATAATGAAATTGTCATATTTTCACGTTGTGGTAAAGTAAGTCAATGTTAAAAGTTTTGTTGTGAAAACTAGACATGAGAATTAAACGGTCTTTGGGCTGCATTTTTTTTTTAAACAGCGGATGTAAGAGAAAGTTTTTTTCATAACAATTCATACATAATAAATGTTATATGTGTGAGAAAAAAGTTTAATAATCTCTTTTTTAAACTTGGAGATGCATCAATACTAAGGCTGAATAGGAGAAAAGTATTAAAGATAATATAGAAAATCATTAATTTCTGCTACCGAATCTTCCAAATAATCTTCAAATAATTTAGGAAAGCTGTTAATCACAATTTGAACACAGCTAAGTGGTTACAGTATTTCTAGCCCTGTAATATGCACATATATGAAATATAATGGGCTCTATAGCCTACATAGGTCAGTGGTTAAGTTTTGTGCGCACCTGTCCAGAGCTGAGACTCAGGGAGTTATAAGTAAAGTGTTTGTAGCAACACCTTGTGCAATAATGTTTCAGGAACGTTGTAGAGTTGTAGAAGCAGAGTTAAGAGTTGTAAAGGATGTTCTAGTTGTCAAGGATGAGGTTTTAGTTCTCAAAGATGAGATACTAGTTCTTAGGATGAGAATGAGAAATTAAAATCTCTCTGGATAAGAAGAATTTTAAGTGTAATAAGGAATGTGAGGTGGTTAGCAGTACTGCGAAACATGTTGAATCTAATGAATGGAAAATGTTTTCCAGAAGTGGGAGGAAGATGAAGTTGAGGAGGGTTGAAGCAAAGTTGAGGAGGGTTGAAGCAAAGTTGAGGAGGGTTGAAGCAAAGTTGAGGAGGGTTGAAGCAAAGTTGAGGAGGGTTGAAGCAAAGTTGAGGAGGGTTGAAGCAAAGTTGAGGAGGGTTGAAGCAAAGTTGAGGAGGGTTGAAGCAAAGTTAAGGAGGGTTGAAGCAAAGTTGAGGAGGGTTGAAGCAAAGTTGAGGAGGGTTGAAGCAAAGTTGAGGAGGGTTGAAGCAAAGTTGAGGAGAGTTGAACCAAAGTTGAGGAGGGTTGAAGCAAAGTTGAGGAGGGTTGAAGCAAAGTTGAGGAGGGTTGAAGCAAAGTTGAGGAGGGTTGAACCAAAGTTGAGGAGGGTTGAAGCAAAGTTGAGGAGGGTTGAAGCAAAGTTGAGGAGGGTTGAAGCAAAGTAGAGGAGGGTTGAAGCAAAGTTGAGGAGGGTTGAAGCAAAGTTGAGGAGGGTTGAATCAAAGTTGAGGAGGGTTGAAGCAAAGTTGAGGAGGGTTGAAGCAAAGTTGAGGAGGGTTGAAGCAAAGTTAGAGAACATAAATCTCTTTGCTGCTATTCAGGACGAGTGTGTGAGTGTGGATAAGGAGGCAGGTAAGAAAAAGAAAAAGAACATTCTTGTTGGAGATTCTCAGATTTTGTGGACCAAGTTTTTTGTAATAGGGATAAGAAGGCACAATAGAGGGGGTGTTTCCCTGGTACAGATGGGCGATGTAGTTAACTGGTTAGATAACATCATATCAAGGAATGGGAACAACCCCTTTATGTGCCTATGTGCTGGGGGTAATGATATTGAGAAGCGCAAAAGTGCAAGGCAACTATTGATCTAATTAGTTCGAAGGAAGGGATCCTGAACATATGTAGCATTTTATCTAGACGAGGAGTGAATGGATGTCTAGGGCAACTGGGGTACATTTCTGACTAGACAAGTAGTGAAAGGGACTTGGAATTCAATTCATTGACAACTGGCATAATTTCTAAGGCACACGGGTGACAATATTGACTAATTCAGTCGGAGTCATTGCTGAATTGTGTGAGACTTTACACTGATAGACGATAGATGGAATACTAGGGATGCAGAAAGCAAAATTGCCAGGATGTTAGATAAACATTCATAAGACAGGATAGCACAGTAGTGTAGATTGGGGTAAACTGACTAGGGACTGTCATGAGTGGACGGTGGTGATGGTCACCAGTATTGTGCAAGCTGGCCAAGCTGCATATACTCCTAGTAGAGAATTTATATCAAAGATGACGAACCCTAAATGGATAAATAATAGACTAAAACATCTCACTGGTGATAAGAAAGAGGCATTTACAGGCGAATCAAAATATATTCAGTTCAAGAGAGAAACCAATAAAAGGAATGAGGAAAGTCAAACGAAATTATGAAATTAAGGTTACGAGAAAATGAAAGATCAATCCAAAGTGTTTCTTTCAGGTGTACAGGAATATGATTAGGGGAAGAGATAGGTCCAGTTAAATGTAACTCAGGTCAGTCAGCTTGCTGTTAGTGACAAAGAAATATATAACGTTTTTAAACACCTATTTTTTCTCTGCTTTTACGCAAGAGAGATCAATAATTATACTGGTCAGACCGTAAATAAATTATGCAATATTAGTCACTAATGACATGGTTCACAGATAGATTGAAATCAAATAAATCAGCAGGCCTTGATGAGCTGATTTCAAAGAATGTAAGAAGGAACTTAGCAAACCATTAGTTAGTCTCTTTTACAGATCATTACAAATGAGTATCGTACTGAATAAGTGGTAAATGGCAAATCTTTAACATACAAAGAGGATTGTCGTCATCTCAAAACTTTGCTGCAGGAACGCGAAGACCAGCGCCTGCGTAACAATGATTCAATCGGGCAGGTATAAACTTTATAAAAGATATTAAACAAAAATGTTCAGCTAGAGACGCTCTGAGGAGCTCATGTAGACCTTAAAAATGTTTACGACAACACAAAGGTTATCGTTGAGCAAGGGGAAAGAGAAGCTCTGTCCCTAGTCAAAGCTCGGAATGAATCGTTGCATAAATATAATGCTCTTCTAAAGGATGTGTTCAGCTTCTTAGTTTTAAACTATGTCAAGCTGAAGTAACTAACTCTCAGGTAAGGAGAGAGCGGGGAAGTGGAGACACTTGAAGAATAGCGCCGGGGAGGAGTGCCTTCAGTCATAGAAACAAAGCGCTTGATAGACGAAGATAGTAACAACATTCAGGCTGAGGACAGCTGGGCTGAAGACAGCTGGGCTGAGGACAGCTGGGCTGAAGACACCTGGGCTGAAGACACCTGGGTCTGAGGACAGCTTGAAGTCACAGTTCAAGAGTTCGGTTAATAGCGTGTTAAAAATATCTAGTATTGGCAGGACTCGCAGCAATGGCTTTAAGTTGGATAAATTCAGATTCAGGAAGGATATAGGAAAGCATTGGTTTGGTAATAGAGTTGTCGATGAGTGGAACAAACTCCCGAGTACAGTTATAGAGGCTAAAACGTTGTGTAGTTTTAAAAATAGGCTAGATAAATATATGAGTGGGTGTGAGTTGGTCCTGACTAGCTTGTGCTACTAGGTCAGATGCCGTGCTCCTTCCTTAAGTGAATGCAACATGACCTGGCTGGGTCGGGGCATTGGCTTAAGCCGGTGGGAGACTTGGACTTGCCTCGCATGGGCCAGTAGGCCTGCTGCAGTGTTCCTTCTTTCTTATGTTCTTATGTTCTTAACTGTGTCATTTGGAACGACGCATAATTTAATTTTTTAATCACTTCTTTTGTTAGGTACGTGAGTTGTGCATTGTTGTAGAAATCTTCGATGAATTGTTTCATAATATTGGACTTATCTTGATGCAGACTTTTGGGTGGAGTTCTTTAGCGAAGATGGTGTTTTTGTTTGAGGGTGTTGTGAAGAATCATAGGTTGTTCCAGGAGAGGCCGGGGGGTGTGGTCGTCGACTTCAATTTCTTCTACAGAGGTGTGCGAGTCTTGATCTTCAGGCAGTGTTGTGCTTAGTAATGAAGGTAGAATTACAAATAGTATGTTAGGTAAAAGGACACATGTGCAGATAATGTGACATTTTATTGTGACAACGTTTCGTTCTGGAGAGCGAAACGTTGCCACAATAAAATTTAAGAACATAAGAAAGGAGGAACACTGCAGCAGGCCTGTTGGCCCATACTAGGCAGGTCCTTCACAATCCATCCCACTAACAGAATAATTGCCCAACCTAATTTTCAATTCTACCCAAGAAATAAGCTTTGAAGATTCTATTAACTCAAGTGCGAGTCCCACTCAAATCCAACCCCTCTCACTCATGAATTTATCCAACCTAAATTTGCACAAGTGCCCTTTTACCTAACAGTGTTGTTGTTATGGCTGCAGTTGGTAAGTCTGGAGTAGATTGGGCGGCTGTGATAGGAGGAACTGTTGGAACAGTAATGCCTCCTATACTGGGAGGATTTTTAGTATGTGTGGATGGTGCGGTATGAAGGAACTTGAAACTACGCAAGTCGTTGAGGCGAAAGAGTTCCTTGATGCAAGTACACGTTGAATTCAACATGATACATTGTTTATACAGAAATGGGCGCATGTTGAAAGCCCATGGTTATGGAGAACATTTCGGGCTAGTTGAAGGTCTCAAGGAAAGCAGCGTCTTCCATGTGGGCATAGATCATGCCCACACGCGGGTCTAGCTATTTTCTCTGATTAACATATAACAATTGTGAAGGGCATCATTCCTCAATGATAGATAAGAACATAAGAACATAAGAAAGGAGGAACACTGCAGCAGGCCTGTTGGCCCATTCTAGGCAGGTCCTTCACATTCCATCCCACCAACAGAATATTTGTTCAACCTAATTTTCAATGCTACCCAAAAAATAAGCTTTGATAATTTTATTTACTCATGTGCAATTCCCACTCAAATCCAACCCCTTTCACTCATGAATTTATCCAACCTAAATTTAAAACTACCCAAGGTCCTTGCTTCAATAACCCTACTAGGCAGACTGTTCCATTCATCAACTACCCTATTTCCAAACCAATACTTTCCTATATCCTTTCTAAATCTAAACTTATCTAACTTGAATCCATTATTGCGGGTTCTCTCTTGGAGAGATACCCTCAAGACCTTATTTATATCCCCTTTGTTAATACCCATTTTCCACTTGTATACCTCGATCATGTCTCCCCTCATTCTACGTCTTACAAGTGAATGTAATTTAAGGGTCTTCAATCTTTCTTCGTAAGGAAGAAAATCTTTCTTCGTAAGGAAGATGTATCATATGAAAGGGATGGAACGTTTCATGGGTTTAGGCTGCGTAGGCATAATTTTTGTTGGATTCTGTGCAATAACTGGAAAATGTATTGTCTAGGGAAGCTTTAAACTTTGTGCTGATGTGTTTCCTTAAGAACATAAGAACATAAGAAAGGAGGAACACTGCAGCAGGCCTGTTGGCCCATATTAGGCAGGTCCTTCACAATCCGTCCCACTAACAGAATATTTGCTCAACCCAATTTTCAATGCTACCCAAGAAATAAGCTTTGACAATTCTACCCACTCATGCGCGAGTCCCACTCAAATCCAACCCCTCTCACTCATGAATTTATCCAACCTAAATTTGAAACTACCCAAGGTCCTAGCTTCAATAACCCTACTAGGCAGACTGTTCCACTCATCAACTACCCTATTTCCAAACCAATACTTTCCTATATCCTTTCTAAATCTAAACTTATCTAACTTGAATCCATTATTGCGGGTTCTCTCTTGGAGAGATATCCTCAAGACCTTATTTATATCCCCTTTGTTAATACCCATTTTCCACTTGTATACCTCGATCATGTCTCCCCTCATTCTACGTCTTACAAGTGAATGTAATTTTAGGTTCTTCAATCTTTCTTCGTAAGGAAGATTTCTAATGCTATGTATTAATTTAGTCATTCTACGCTGAATGTTTTCTAACGAATTTATGTCCATTCTGTAATATGGAGACCAGAACTGAGCTGCGTAATCTAGGTGAGGCCTTACTAATGATGTATAAAGCTGTAATATAACCTCTGGACTTCTGTTGCTAACACTTCTTGATATAAATCCCAGTAATCTATTTGCCTTATTACGTACGCTTAGGCATTGCTGTCTTGGTTTAAGGTTGCTGCTTACCATCACCCCCAAGTCCTTCTCGCAATCTGTATGGCTAAGTTCTACGTTATTTAACTTATAAGTGCTTGGGTTATGGACACTCCCGAGCTTCAGAACCTTGCATTTATCTACATTGAACTGCATCTGCCACTTTTCTGACCACGAATTAAGTTTGTCTAAATCTTCCTGAAGTTCTATGACATCTATGTTTGAATCAATTATCCTACCTATCTTCGTGTCGTCGGCGAATTTGCTCATATCACTAGTAATTCCCTCATCAAGGTCATTGATATATATTATAAATAACAATGGGCCTAAGACTGATCCCTGTGGAACACCACTTGTTACAAGTCCCCATTCGGATTTAACCCCATTTATGCACACTCTCTGCTTCCTATTGGTGAGCCATGACTCGATCCATGACAGCACTTTTCCCCCAATGCCATGAGCTGCCACTTTCTTTAACAGTCTCTGGTGCGGTACTCTATCAAAAGCCTTACTAAAGTCTAAATAAACAATATCGAATTCTTTATCGTGATCAACAGCCTCAAAAGCTTTACTGAAGAAGGTTAATAAATTAGATAGGCAGGAACGGCCCCTCGTGAATCCATGCTGGGTATCATTAATCAAATTATGGTTATCTAGATGGCTTCTAATAATATCAGCTATAATTGACTCTAGTAATTTGCCTACAATTGAGGTCAGGCTTATTGGGCGGTAGTTTGACGGTAGTGACTTGTCCCCTGCTTTAAAAATAGGAATTACATTAGCCATCTTCCACATATCAGACACTACACCTGTTTGAAGAGATAAATTAAAAATGTTAGATATTAAAAATGTTAGGTTGTGTAAGTCAACCAAAATGGATGAATAAAGTAGAAATGACCCAAAATGGATGAATTAAGTAGAAATGACCCAAAATGGATGAATAATAGGCTCAAATATATTTTAGGGCAGAAGAAAGGAATTTATAGGCGCATAAAAAGAGGTGAGGGTCATCTTATAAATCAGTATACTGACATTAAGAGGGACGTTAAAAAGGGAATAAGAAAATCTAAACGGGACTATGAAATTAAAGTTGCTAGGGATTCAAAAACTAACCCAAAAAGTTTTTTCCAGGTTTATAGAACAAAAGTTAGGGATAAGATAGGTCCCCTTAAAAATAACTTTGGGCATCTTACTGACAAGGAGAATGATATGTGCTCTATTTTTAATAATTATTTTCTCTCGGTTTTCACACAGGAAGACATTAATAATATCCCAGTAATTAATTTTTACAGAGGCCCAGAAGAAGATAAATTATGTAATATCACAGTCACTAGCGAAATGATTATGAAACAGCTGGACCGACTGAAACAAAATAAATCCGGGTCCTGATGAGCTTTTGCAAGGGTTCTTAAGGAATGCAAAATGGAACTCTGTGAACCAATATCTAACATTTTTAATTTATCTCTTCAAACAGGTGTAGTGTCTGATATGTGGAAGATGGCTAATGTAATTCCTATTTTTAAAGCAGGGGACAAGTCACTACCGTCAAACTACCGCCCAATAAGCCTGACCTCAATTGTTGGCAAATTACTAGAGTCAATTATAGCTGATATTATTAGAAGCCATCTAGATAACCATAATTTGATTAATGATACCCAGCATGGATTCACGAGGGGCCGTTCCTGCCTATCTAATTTATTAACCTTCTTCAGTAAAGCTTTTGAGGCTGTTGATCACGATAAAGAATTCGATATTGTTTATTTAGACTTTAGTAAGGCTTTTGATAGAGTACCGCACCAGAGACTGTTAAAGAAAGTGGCAGCTCATGGCATTGGGGGAAAAGTGCTGTCATGGATCGAGTCATGGCTCACCAATAGGAAGCAGAGAGTGTGCATAAATGGGGTTAAATCCGAATGGGGACTTGTAACAAGTGGTGTTCCACAGGGATCAGTCTTAGGCCCATTGTTATTTATAATATATATCAATGACCTTGATGAGGGAATTACTAGTGATATGAGCAAATTCGCCGACGACACGAAGATAGGTAGGATAATTGATTCAAACATAGATGTCATAGAACTTCAGGAAGATTTAGACAAACTCAATTCCTGGTCAGAAAAGTGGCAGATGCAGTTCAATGTAGATAAATGCAAGGTTCTGAAGCTCGGGAGTGTCCATAACCCAAGCACTTATAAGTTAAATAACGTAAACTTAGCCATACAGATTGCGAGAAGGACTTGGGGGTGATGGTAAGCAGCAACCTTAAACCAAGACAGCAATGCCTAAGCGTACGTAATAAGGCAAATAGATTACTGGGATTTATATCAGAAGTGTTAGCAACAGAAGTCCAGAGGTTATATTACAGCTTTATACATCATTAGTAAGGCCTCACCTAGATTACGCAGCTCAGTTCTGGTCTCCATATTACAGAATGGACATAAATTCGTTAGAAAACATTCAGCGTAGAATGACTAAATTAATACATAGCATTAGAAATCTTCCTTACGAAGAAAGATTGAAGACCCTAAAATTACATTCACTTGTAAGACGTAGAATGAGGGAGACATGATCGAGGTATACAAGTGGAAAATGGGTATTAACAAAGGGGATATAAATAAGGTCTTGAGGATATCTCTCCAGAGAGAACCCGCAATAATGGATTCAAGTTAGATAAGTTTAGATTTAGAAAGGATATAGGAAAGTATTGGTTTGGAAATAGGGTAGTTGATGAGTGGAACAGTCTGCCTAGTAAGGGTTATTGCAGACCTTGGATTTCAAATTTAGAAAAAATTAGCAGATACAGATGGTCCAAAAATAATATCGTATTAAGCAGTATAATGTGATCCTTTATTGACAACGTTTCGCCCACGCAGTGGCTTTATCAAGTCGACAGATCTACCTGGAAAATGAGCAACATGGAGATATATATAGGGTACAGTCAGGTGGAGAATGCTGGGTCAGGTGGAGAAAGCTGCATGTGAGTCTTAAAAGTAGTGTGATGTTAAAACATAGTGTGAATTAAAGGACCTGCAGTGTACCATTCTTGAGTTCTAGGTGGGATAGCGTTGAAGAAGTTTCTTGGCAATAGGTTCAGCTATGTTGTAGAAGCCGTTGTTCTGGTTGAAGTTGTTGGATATACAGATGAGTGATGATTCTAGGATTCTTCGGTATTGCGTGTTGTCTTCTCTGGCGATGAGTCTTGCGTTTCTGTAGTTGATTAAATGGTTGTGTAAATTTCGGTGTTGAACACAGGCATTTCTTGATCGTCAGATCTGCCTGCGTACTGGTGTTCTGAAATGCGTGTTTGTAGGTCTCTGGATGTTTCGCCAACGTATAATTTGCTGCAGCCTTTAAAGGTATTGTGTATACCCCTGCCGTGGATTGAGCTTTTCCTGTCTGTTACTGGTAATGTCCTTGATGGTGGTGGATGTGGAGGTGGATACTCGGAATGAGGTCTTAGAAAAAAATGTTGGAAACTTGTTTGGAAATGGAGTTGGTGGGAAGGACTATGTATCTCTTCTCAGCAGTGTCTTCTCTGGGTGTGTTGAAGATGTTTAATGCCCGTTGTCTGCAGTCTCTAATGAAGTGACGGGATAGTGAAGTTTGGAAAAAACTTGTTCAATGAGGGAGACATTCTTCTTCAAGGAACTCACTGCTGCAGATTCTGAGTGCGCGCAGGAAAAAGCCTATAATTACACCACGTTTAATTTTGGTGTCGTGGTGAGTAGAAGTGGAGAAGATCGTTGTTGATTGGCAGGTTTCGATAGACTTTAAAACAAGTTCATGGTCAGCTTGCAGAGAAGAACATCAAGGAAAGGAAGAGTGTTGTCGACTTCTTCTTCTAGTGTAAACTGGATTGATGGCTCAACCTGGTTGAGTTCGTGTTGGAGCTTGAGACGATTGAAGCGTCTGGGAGTTATGATGAGAATGTCGTCAACATAACGAAGCCAGGTGACAGAAGTGGGAGGGGCTGGGTTTGAAGTGGGAGGGGCTGGGTTTGATTTGTGTCGTGAGTACGGGAATAAATTTTTAGGTAGTGGTGGTTTTGATAAGGACCTGCCTTGTATGGGCCAGTAGGCCTTCTGCAGTGTTCCTCCATTCTTATGTTCTTATGTTCTTATGATAGTGGAAAATCGCTCGGCTTCCAAATGTTCCATATAGGGTAGTTGATGAGTGGAACAGTCTGCCTAGTAGGGTTATTGAAGCTAGGACCTTGGTAGTTTCAAATTTAGGTTGGATAAATTCATGAGTGAGAGGGGTTGGATTTGAGTGGGACTCGCGCATGAGTGGGTAGAATTGTCAAAGCTTATTTCTTGGGTAGCTTTGAAAATTGGGTTGAGCAAATATTCTGTTAGTGGGACGGATTGTGAAGGACCTGCCTAGTATGGGCCAACAGGCCTGCTGCAGTGTTCCTCCTTTCTTATGTTCCTTATGTTCTTAGACAAACTTAATTCGTGGTCAGAAAAGTGGCAGATGCAGTTCAATGTAGATAAATGCAAGGTTCTGAAGCTCGGGAGTGTCCATAACCCAAGCACTTATAAGTTAAATAACGTAGAACTTAGCCATGCAGATTGCGAGAAGGACTTGGGGGTGATGGTAAGCAGCAACCTTAAACAAGACAGCAATGCCTAAGCGTAGTAATAAGCAAATGATTCTGGGATTATATCAGAAGTGTTAGCAACAGAAGTCCAGAGGTTATATTACAGCTTTATACATCATTAGTAGGCTCACCTAGATTACATCAGTTCTGGTCTCCATATTACTAGAATGGACATAAATTCGTTAGAAAACATTCAGCGTAGAATGACTAAATTATACATATCATTAGAAATCTTCCTTACGAAGAAAGATTGAAGACCAAATTCATTCTCTGTAAGACGTGAATGAGGAGACATGATCGAAGGTATACAGTGGAAAATGGGTATTATCAAAGGATATAAATATGGTCTTGAGGATATCTCTCCAGAGAACCGCAATAATGGATTCAAGTTAGATAAGTTTAGATTTAGAAAGATATAGGAAAGTATTGGTTTGGAAATAGGGTAAAGAACATAAGAAAGGAGGAACACTGCAGCAGGCCTGTTGGCCCATACTAGGAAGTCTTCATCCATCCACTAACAGAATAATTGCCCAACCTAATTTTCAATTCTGCAAGAAATAGCTTTGAAGATTCTATTAACTCAAGTGCGAGTCCCACTCAAATCCAACCCTCTCACTCATGAATTTATCCAACCTAAATTTGAAACTACCCAAGGTCATAGCTTCAATGACCTACTAGGCGAACTGTTCCCTCATCAACTACCCTATTTCCAAACCAATATTTTCTTATTTCCCTTTCAATCTAAACATCCCAATGGAAAAAATTTTCTTGGAAGATTCTAAGACCTTATTTATATCCCCCTTATTAATACCCATCTTCCACTTATATACCTCGTCATGTCTCCCCCCATTCTTCGTCTTACAAGTGAATGTAATTTTAGGGTCTTCAATCTTTCTTCATAGGAAGATTTCTAATGCTATGAATTAACTTTGTCATTCGTCGCTGAATGTTTTCTAACGAATTTATATCCATTCTGTAAAATGGAGACCAGAACTGAGCTGCATAATCTAGGTGAGCCTTACTAATGATGTATAAAAACTGTAATATAACCGCTGGACTTCTGTTGCTTTACCTTTTATTAAATCCCAGTAATCTATTTGCTTTATTTCTTGCTTAGGCATTGCTGACTTGGTTTGAGGTTGCCTTTTTCCCAAACCCCCAGATACTTTTCGCATTCTGAGGCGCAAATTAAAGCTGGTAGGTG
>WNWK01033741.1:0-20935 GCA_009830355.1 Cherax destructor | reverse complement strand
TTTCTTATGAAATTATAGAGAATCTTTTCCCGATGGTAATGACATCAAAAGTATGAAATTTGATGGAAAACGTATGGAATTACACTCTCACAAAGTTAGTGATCTTGGCGATATATACGCAATCGGCAATTTCGCCGACTTTGAGCCCAATTTTCGGCCAATTCCATTGTTCTAGTCGACCAAACTCTTAGCTATTTCTTTAGAACTCTATTTGTTCTATCGATTGAGTACAAGAAACCACCAATTTACCGATATCAACTACCCAATAAAGTCGTCAGAAATTGGCAATTTGGCCAATTTCATGCTAAATAAAAAAGTTGCCAATTTCAAAATAGGGTCCAGAATAAACAATGCAGACATTCCTGGCACTAAAATAAGATGTTATCTGTTCATTAGTCACGTCTTTAGGCCCCTCTTATATTACTCTTGCTTTCTATTTTGATTTTTTATTCACACAAAAAATAGAAGCTTTACCGTTATTCAATCTATTGCATTATTGTAAAAATGGTATAAATAATATCAGTGCACATGTGAAAGAATATTAGACTCACCAGTTGATGTGTATTGGATGCGTGGCGTGATTTGTTTACTCTTGAACATTTGCAAAAATCGAACATTTCCCCTACTTTGAGCTCAATTTCAAGGTCGTTTTCATCATGAAACTAATCAAAATCATCTATATTTCTGTAGTATGTTTTACATTCTATCAAATGAGACCATAAAAAAGAGAATACGACCATAAAAACGATACAAAAATATACCTCAAAGTCGGCGTTTTAATCCAAAAACACGGTCGGAGTTTTTTTTTTCTCATTATGCACTGCGTGCTTCAGGATTTTTTTTTATACAGTGCACACTGACCACACAGACCCATTCTCTCATATGTGGGCCTAACAGCTTTCTCCCGCTTGATTTGAAGCACCCACCCAGGGAGCAACCACCCAGGGAGGTACTACCGTCCTGTCAGGTGACTGTGAAACAGAAACCTGAAACTGTTTTACATGATGGTAGGATTGCTGGTGTCTTTTTTCTGTCTCATAAACATGCAAGATTTCAGGTACATCTTGCTACTTCTACTTACACTTAGGTCACACTACACATTCATGTACAAGCATATATATACACACCCCTCTGGGTTTTCTTCTATTTTCTTACTAGTTCTTGTTCTTATTTCCTCTTATCTCCAATGGGAAGTGGAACAGAATTCTTCCTCCGTAAGCCATGCGTGTCGTAAGAGGCGACTAAAGTGCTGGGAGCAAGGGGCTAGTAACCCCTTCTCCTGTATATATTACTAAATGTAAAATGGGAAACTTTCGTTTTTCATTTTGGGCCACCCCACTTCGGTGGGAAACAGCCGACGTGTTGAAAGAAGAAGAAAAAGACATACACACATCTATGTTTTTCTTCTTTTTCTTAATAGCTCTTGTTCTTCTTTATTTCCTCTATTGTCCATGGGGAAGTGAAAAAGAATTCTTCCTCCGTAAGCCATGCGTGTCGTATAAGGCGACTAAAATGCCGGGAGCAATGGGCTAGTCCCCCCTTCTCCTGTACACATTTACTAAAAAAACGAATAAGAAAAGCTTTATAAAACTGGAATGTTTGAATGTGCATGGATGTAGTACGGATGATAAGAAAGAGATGATTGCTGATGTTATGAATGAAAAGAAGTTGGATGTCCTGGCCCTAAGCGAAACAAAGCTGAAGGGGGTAGGCGAGTTTCAGTGGGGAGAAATAAATGGGATTAATTCAGGAGTATCTGAGAGAGTTAGAGCTAAGGAAGGGGTAGCAATAATGTTGAAGGACCAGTTATGGAAGGAGAAGAGGGCATATAAATGTGTAAATTCAAGGATTATGTGGATTAAAATAAGTGTCGGATGCGAAAAGTGGGTTATAATAAGCGTGTATGCACCTGGCGAAGAGAGGAGTGTAGAGGAGAGAGAGAGATTTTGGGAGATGTTAAGCAAATGTATAGGAACCTTTGAACCAAGTGAGAGAGTAATTGTAGTAGGGGACCTAAATGCTAAAGTAGGAGAAACATGTAGAGAGGGTGTGGTAGGTAAGTTTGGGTGCCAGGTGTAAATGAAAATGGGTGCCCTTTGATTGAACTTTGTATAGAAAGGGGTTTAGTTATAGGTAATACATATTTTAAGAAAAAGAGTATAAATAAGTATACAAGATATGATGTAGGGCGTAATGATAGTAGTTTGTTGGACTATGTATTGGTAGATAAAAGACTGTTGAGTAGACTTCAGGATGTACATGTTTATAGAAGCAGTAAGTAAGAGAGAGGTGAAGGTTTATAAACTAAAAGAGGAGGCAGTTAGGGTAAGATATAAACAACTATTGGAGGATAGATGGGATAGTGAGAGTGTAGGCAATGGGGTCGAAGATGTATGGAGTAGGTTAAAGAATGTAGTGTTAGTGTTCAGCAGAAGTTTGTGGTTACAGGAAAGTGGGTGCGGGAGGGAAGAATAGCGATTGGTGAAATGATGATGTAAAGAGAGTAGTAAGGGAGAAAAAGTTAGCATATGAGAGTTTTTTACAAAGTAGAAGTGGTGCAAGGAGGGAAGAGTATATGAAGAAAAAAAGAGAGGTTAAGAAAGTGGTCAAGCAGTGTAAAAAGAGAGCAAATGAGAGAATGGGTGAGATGTTATCAACAAATTTTGTTGAAAATAAGAAAAAGTTTTGGAGTTAGATTAATAAGTTGAGGAAGCCTAGGGAACAAATGGATTTGACAGTTAAAAATAGGAGAGGGGAGTTATTAACCCTTAAACTGTCCACACGTAGATATACGTTCACGTGCATACTGCCCCAAACATAGATCAACGTTTTATTTTTCATTCTTTCAAATTTAGTGCAATAGGCCTGAGTCGCCTAGACATGAGAGAATGGATCTGCACCCTCAGTGTGCGTAGTATTAAAAAAATCTGGGACCACTTAGTACCTTGTGGAAGCACCAGTTCAATTGAGTGCCAGCTAGAGCAAATAGTGTGGCAAACATCAGGGATTCACTGATGTCATGTCGCAATAACACTCCCCTTATAAGAGGAAAGTAAAAATAGGTTAGATAAATACATGAGTGGCTGTGGGTGGGTGTGAGTTGGACCTGACTAGCTTGTGCTACTAGGTCTGATGCCATGCTCCTTCCTTCAGAGGATGTGACCTGACTAGGTGGGTCATTGGTCTAAGCTGGGGGTGACATGGACCTGCCTTGCATGGGCCAGTAGGCCTTCTGCAGTGTTCCTTCTTTCTTATGTTCTTATGTATTCGGCAGGCTGGCTGGCTTTGGCTGTTTCTGTCTATATCTTTGTCTGTCTATATCTTTGTCTGTCTATATCTTTGTCCATATCTTTGTCTGTCTATATCTTTGTCTGTCTATATCTTTGTCTGTCTATATCTTTGTCTGTCTATATCTTTGTCTGTCTATATCTTTGTCTGTCTATATCTTTGTCTGTCTATATCTTTGTCTGTCTATATCTTTGTCTGTCTATATCTTTGTCTGTCTATATCTTTTGTCTGTCTATATCTTTTTGTCTGTCTATATCTTTGTCTGTCTATATCTTTGTCTGTCTATATCTTTGTCTGTCTATATCTTTGTCTGTCTATATCTTTGTCTGTCTATATCTTTGTCTGTCTATATCTTTGTCTGTCTATATCTTTGTCTGTCTATATCTTTGTCTGTCTATATCTTTGTCTGTCTATATCTTTGTCTGTCTATATCTTTGTCTGTCTATATCTTTGTCTGTCTATATCTTTGTCTGTCTATATCTTTGTCTGTCTATATCTTTTTGCTACTTTGTCCTATATCTTTGTCTGTCTATATCTTTGTCTGTCTATATCTTTGTCTGTCTATATCTTTGTCTGTCTATATCTTTGTCTGTCTATATCTTTGTCTGTCTATATCTTTGTCTGTCTATCTCTCTGTCTGTCTATCTCTCTATCTCTCTCTATATCTCTCTATATCTCTCTCTCTCTTTATCTCTCTCTCTCTTTATCTCTCTCTCTCTTTATCTCTCTCTCTCTTTATCTCTCTCTCTCTATCTCTCTCTCTCTCTATCTCTCTCTCTCTCTATCTCTCTCTCTCCCTATCTCTCTCTTTATCTCTATCTCTCTCTCTCTATCTCTCTCTCTCCCTATCTCTCTCTCTCCCTATCTCTCTCTCTCCCTATCTCTCTCTCCTATCTCTCTCTCCCTATCTCTCTCTCTCCCTATCTCTCTCTCTCCTATCTCTCTCTCCCCTATCTCTCTCTCTCTCTCTCTCTCTCTCTCTCTCTCTCTCTCTCTCTCTCTCTCTCTCTCTCTTCTCTTCTCTCGTCTCTGTCTCTATCTCTCTCTCTATCTTCTCTCTCTCTCTCTGTCTCTATCTCTCTCTCTCTCTCTCTCTCTGTCTCTCTCTCTCTCTCTCTCTCTGTCTCTCTGTCTCTCTGTCTCTATCTCTCTATCTCTCTCTTTCTCATGTACACATAAGTACAGTTATTATACATAGTGTAAATTACCTAGGATAACCCAAAAAATCCAGGCAAAGTGCTATACAATACATGTAGAGATAAGGCATAGTAAGCATGACTGGCAAGTAATACGCATCTTAACTTCTGCATCGTGTATAATACCTGTTGGCTTACGAGCCGCACTCTGAGACTGAGACAAGCAGACTGAAAGACACACACACACAGGCAGACAGAAAGACAGATAAGTAGAGTTAGACAGAAATAAGCAGAGCTTGACAAACAGACAGACAGACAGATAGACAGACAGATAGACAGAGACAGATAAACAGAGACAGATAAACAGAGACAGATAAACAGAGACAGATAAACAGAGACAGATAAACAGAGACAGATAAACAGAGACAGATAGACAGAGACAGATAGACAGAGACAGATAGACAGAGACAGAGACAGATAGACAGACAGGCAGACGGATAGACATTGAAAAACGGAGGGTTCCCTCCAGCACTGCTGACATTTATCAAATGTCACTGGGCTGTCAAGAGTTATCTGACACTTGTCAACACACCATTCTTCAAGGAGTTTCATATACTCCAGGCACTCAGGCAGAAAGAAAGACAGATAAGCAGAGCTAGACATACACAGAGATACAGACAGATACAGACAAACAGATTCAGACAGACAGATAGACAGACAGACAGACAGACAGACAGACAGACAGACAGACAGACAGACAGACAGATAGACAGACAGACAGAAAGACACAGATAAATAGACAGATAGATAGATACAGAGTGAAAGAGCGAGGGTTCCCTGCACACATTCATTCAGCAATGTCACTGCCTTATCAGTAGTTATCAAGCAATTGTCATAACACCATTCTTTAAGGAGTTTCATATATACTCCTGGATGTCTAAAACATTGCTGGGACCTATAAATACTTCGTATATATTTATAGACAATAGTAAATGACCAAGGTAGGCGAAAATGTTCACCTGTTGGTGTGATTGTGACTACAGTGGTACCTCGACTTACGATGGTCCCCAAACTCACCCTTTTATGTAAGTTTATTTTTTTAAATGCTTTTGTAAGTGTAATTTTGGGGGTCTAAAAGGACTAGTCTATTTTACAACATTTCTTAAGGAGATAAATTCGTTTGGTAATGGCACTTGAACAGCATTCTGGAATGAAAAAATATCGTAAGTCGAGGTACCACTGTATTTGAGTACTATTTCAGTACATAATATTAGTGTTAGAACAAAGATTGGCTATGAAATCACAGGAACTATTGTAAATTGTAATTATCAGAACATAAAAATTATATAAATTAAAATGAAAACTAGAAAAAAAAGTATATCGGCAATACTTCTGCAAGCGGCAGGACTTGATGTTGCCGTCAGGTGAGCATCCAGCACCAAATTGGCGGGCTTATATCTCGGTAAGTATTGGCCCTAAAATTTTTTTTTAGCCTATCCTGTTTATAAAAATGCGCTCATCATTTTAAAAAAAAAAATGATTTTTTTTTTTTCAAAATATTCGGGGCAGTACGCAGGTGAACGTATATCTACGTGTGGACAGTTTAACCCTTAAACGGTCCACACGTATATTTACGTTAGTGTCGTGTGGGTCTTGAGAGAGATATTTAGGTAGACATAGACACTCCTTGTAGGATGGTTACGGTATATTTACGGTCTATGAAGGAGAGAGTCCAGCCACGTCTGTCCAGTTTATAGGTCTGTTGCTTCTGAGGGGGTACGCCTATGTGAGGCTATGCACATGCGCTGAGCCTCTGATGTCATTAGCACTGCTACTGCCCCAAACGTATTTTTACGTTTTATTTTTCCTGCCTCCAAATTTGGCACGATTGGCCTGAGATGCCTTGTCAGCATAGAATGGGTCTTAACACTCGGTGTGCGCCATATTAAAAAAATCTGGGACCACTTAGTACCTTGTGGGAGCACCAGTTAAATTGAGGGCCAGCTAGAGCAAACACTGCGGCATACACTATAGATTCACTGATGTCATGTCCTATTAACACTCCAATTTGACGTGGAAAGTGATGTCAGCAGGCTGGCAGGCCAGCTGGCTGCCTGCCTGCATGGGGACCTGGCTGGCAAACAGCTGGTTGGCCACCTGGCTGGCTAGCAGCTGGCTGGTCAGCCGGATACCTGATTGGCTGTATCTCTGTCTGTCTGTCTGTATTTATCTGTCTCTTTCTCTATCTGTCTCTATCTCAAAGGAATACATACGTAAATACAATTATACATAGTGTAAATTACCTAGGATAACTAAAAAAATCAAGACAGAGTGTTATAATGTGTTTGTGATCTGCGTAATACCAGTTGGTTCTTGAGCTACTCTCTGAGACAAACAGACAGAAAGGAGACGACACACAGGCAGACAGAAAGAAATACACACAGACAGACAGACAGACAGACAGACAGACAGGTTTGCATAACAAATAAAGGGAAGCAATGTAAGCTGTCAAATGTCATTATGGTAATTACTGGACTGATAAGAAGAGATAAGACTACGGCTCACCCTTCTCTGAAATGTCACTAGAGTCATTAGTGGAGATCAGATGAGATAAGGCAGCCATACAAATCTTTTATTATTATTATTATTATGCACTTATTATTATTATTATTATTATTATTATTATTATGCACTATTATTATTATTATGCACTATTATTATTATTATTATTATTATTATTATTCACTTATTATTATTATTATTCACTATTATTATTATTATTATTATTCACTATCATTATTATTATTATTTTTATGCACTATCATTATTATTATTATTATTTGAGTACAATTTCAGTACCTAATATTAGTGTCAGAACAAAGATTAGCTATGAAATCACAAGAACTACTGTAAATTGTGATTATGAGAACATAAAAATTATATAAAATAATAAAAAAAGTGAAAAAAAAGGTATATCGGCAACGATTCTGCAAGTGGCAGGACTCCTGTT
The DNA here is from genome assembly GCA_009830355.1 of Cherax destructor. Lineage (NCBI taxonomy): Eukaryota > Metazoa > Arthropoda > Malacostraca > Decapoda > Parastacidae > Cherax > Cherax destructor. The sequence goes on along the minus strand of WNWK01033741.1, from coordinate 13,501 downwards.
GCTGTCAGGTGAGCATCCAGTGCCAACTTCTCCGCCTCATATCTCGGTAACTACTGACCCAAATTCTTTTTTTTGTATCCTATAACACTTAAAAAAATGTGCTCTTTATTTCTATATAAAAAAAAAAATATTTTTTTTTTTTCAAAATATTCGGGGCACTGCGCGAGGTAACGTAAATATACGTTTGGACCGTTTAAGGGTTAAGGGTTAAATGGAAAGTTAGAGGTATCGGGAAGATGGAGGGAATATTTTGAGGAGTTAAATGTTGTTGAAGACAGGGAAGCTGTGATTTCGTGTATAGGGCAAGGAGGAATAACATCTTGTAGGAGTGCGAAAGAGCCAGTTGTGTGTGTGGGGGAAGTTCGTGAGGTAGTGGGTAGAATGAAAGGGGGTAAGGCAGCTGGGATTGATGGGATAAAGGTAGAAATGTTTAAAGCAGGCGGAGATATAGTTTTGGAGTGGTTGGTGCTATTATTTAATACATGTATGGAAGAGGGTAAGGTACCTAGGGACTGGCAGAGAGCGTGTATTGTTCCTTTGTATAAAGGCAAAGGGGACAAAAAAGAGTGCAAAAATTATAGGGGAATAAGTCTGTTGAGTATACCAGGTAAAGTGTATGGTAGAGTTATTATTGAAAGAATTAAGAGTAAGACGGAGAGCAGAATAGCAGATGAACAAGGTGGCTTTAGGAAAGGTAGGGGGTGTGTAGACCAAGTGTTTGCAGTAAAACATATAGGTGAACAGTATTTGGATAAGGGTAAAGAGGTTTTTGTGGCATTTATGGATTTGGAAAAGGCGTATGATAGGGTGGATAGGGGGGCAATGTGGCAGATGTTGCAGGTGTATGGAATAGGAGGTAGGTTACTGAAAGCAGTGAAGAGCTTTTATGAGGATAGTGAGGCTCAGGTTAGAGTGTGTAGGAGAGAGGGAGATTATTTCTCGGTAAAAGTAGGCCTTTGACAGAGATGTGTGATGTCACCGTGGTTGTTCAATATATTTATAGATGGGGTTGTAAGAGAAGTGAATGCGAGGGTCTTGGCAAGAGGTGTGGGGTTAAAAGACAAAGAATCAAATACAAAGTGGGAGTTGTCACAGTTGCTTTTTGCTGATGACACTGTGCTTTTGGGAGATTCTGAAGAGAAGTTGCAGAGGTTGGTGGATGAATTTGGTAAGGTATGTAAAAGAAGAAAATTGAAAGTGTATATAGGAAAGAGTAAGGTGATGAGGATAACAAAAAGATTAGATGACAAAAGATTGGATATCAGATTGGAGGGAGAGAGTATGGAGGAGGTGAATGTATTCAGATATTTGGGAGTGGACATGTCAGCAGATGGGTCTATGAAGGATGAGGTGAATCATAGAATTGATGAGGGAAAAGGGTGACGAAATATTGGATATCAGATTGGAGGGAGAGAGTATGGAGGAGGTGAATGTATTCAGATATTTGGGAGTGGACATGTCAGCAGATGGGTCTATGAAGGATGAGGTGAATCATAGAATTGATGAGGGGAAAAGGGTGACGAAATATTGGATATCAGATTGGAGGGAGAGAGTATGGAGGAGGTGAATGTATTCAGATATTTGGGAGTGGACATGTCAGCAGATGGGTCTATGAAGGATGAGGTGAATCATAGAATTGATGAGGGAAAAGGGTGAGTGGTGCACTTCGGAGTCTGTGGAGACAAAGAACTTTGTCCATGGAAGTTAAGAGGGGAATGTATGAGAGTATAGTTATACCAACACTCTTATATGGGTGTGAAGCATGGGTGATGAATGTCGCAACGAGGAGAAGGCTGGAGGCAGTGGAGATGTCATGTCTGAGGTCAATGTGTGGTGTGAATATAATGCAGAGAATTCAGAGTTTGGAAATTAGGAGGTGGTGTGGGATTACCAAAACTATTATCCAGAGGGCTGAGGAGGTGTTGTTGAGGTGGTTCGGACATGTAGAGAGAATGGAACGAAACAGAATGACCTCGAGTGTATAAATCTGTAGTGGAGGGAAGGCAGGGTAGGAGTCGGCCTAGGAAAGGTTGGAGGGAGGGGGTAAAAGAGGTTTTGTGTGCGAGGGGCTTGGATTTCCAGCAAGCATGCATGTGCGTATTTGATAGGAGTGAATGGAGACAATTGGTTTTTAATACTTGATGTGCTGTTGGAGTGTGAGCAAAGTAACATTTATGAAGGGATTCAGGGAAACCGGAAGGCCAGACTTGAGTCCTGGAGATGGGAAGTACAGTGTCTGCACTCTGAAGGAGGGGTGTTAATGTTGCAGTTTTATAACTGTTAAATTAGACACATATGCAACACTTGGGTATCTTTATTGAGAAACGTTTGCACACAGTGGCTTCATCAGTCAATACAAAAAAGTAGTAATAAAAGGAGGAGTTTGAGGTAATCAGTCCCTCGGCCTGGAGTCGATGTGTTCAGTCCATCAATCTTGAAGTAAATACAACATAAGGCAAATAGAAGTTGCTTATATACTGTAGACAGGTGAGATGAAGCAGGAGGAGGCAGGTCATAGTGGTATCAACCACTAGTCGAAGTAAGTCCTTGTCCAAAGGTTTGGACAAATGTTGAAGAATCCCTTTGTATCAAGATCCCAATAAAGATACCCAAGTGTTGCATATGTGTCTAATTTAACAACTTGTCGGTTCTCTGAACCATTCATCTACATCCTGTCTGACACAGCAACTTCTTGGGATCTTGATACAAAGGGATTCTTCAACATTTGTCCAAACCTTTGGACAAGGACTTACTCGACTAGTGGTTGATACCACTATGACCTGCCTCCTCTGCTTCATCTCACCTGTCTACAGTATATAAGCAACTTCTATTTGCCTTATGTTGTATTTACTTCAAGATTGATGGACTGAACACATCGACTCCAGGCCGAGGACTGATTACCTCAAACTCCTCCTTTTATTACTACTTTCTTTTGTATTGGACTGATGAAGCCACTGTGTGGCGAAACGTTTCTCAATAAAGATACCCAAGTGTTGCATATGTGTCTAATTTAACAACTTGTCGGTTCTCTGAACCATTCATCTACATCCTGTCTGACACAGCAACTTCTTGGGATCTTGATACAAAGGGATTCTTCAACATTTGTCCAAACCTTTGGACAAGGACTTACTTCGACTAGTGGTTGATACCACTATGACCTGCCTCCTCCTGCTTCATCTCACCTGTCTACAGTATAAAAGCAACTTCTATTTGCCTTATGTTGTATTTACTTAAAGATTGATGGACTGAACACATCGACTCCAGGCCGAGGGACTGATTACCTCAAACTCCTCCTTTTATTGCTACTTTCTTTTTTGTATTGGACTGATGAAGCCACTGTGTGGCGAAACGTTTTCTCAATAAAGATACCCAAGTGTTGCATATGTGTCTAATTTAACAACTTGTCGGTTCTCTGAACCATTCATCTACAGTTTTATAACTGTAGTGTAAAGCACCCCTCTGGCAAGACAGTGATGGAGTGAATGATGATGAAAGTTTTTCTTTTTCGGGCCACCCTGCCTTGGTGGGAATCGGCCGATGTGTTAATAAAAAAAAAATAATAATATACGTCTGAAATAGTGGCTCGTAAGACGTATATATACGACCAAAACAGTCAAAGGGTTAATACTGCACTCACTGAGTGTTAAGACCCATTCTGTACTGACCAGGCATCTCAGGCCAATCGTGCCAAATTTGCAGGCAGGAAAAATAAAACGTAGATCTACGTTTGGAGCACTAGCAATACAAACGTAGATCTACGTTTGGACAGTTTAAGGGTTAATGTAGGGTGAGAGGTGAGTAGTACAGCCTTTCTTCACTTAACAACGTACTCGTTTACTGACAACTCAGAGTTACGACGGGCTCTCCGACGAGTCAGTATTGTATCCCGTATGAGACCTTGGGTCACGGAAACGGTCAGCGCGGTGTCTCAGCATCAATAACAAAAAAATGGCACAATACCATTACTGGAACAATACACAAATAACTCCTCTGGGTTTTCTTTTATTTGCCTTGTATTTGTCCTTCATTATTATTTTTTACTCGTGTTCTTGCATCTACCCTATGTGGGCCACTAGCTTCCTTGCAGTGCTCCTCTTTCTTAGTATATGACTGACTCCACTACTACTACTACTACTACTGCTACTACCACTACCACTATTACTCCTACACCACTTCCTCTCATGTTCCCGCCCCTGTCTTCTGGCCTCTATATATACTCCCTCTTCTTTTTGTTAGCGTGACTTTGTAAATGGTCCAAGTCGGACCGAAACGTTATCGTAAGCTCCTCTCTTCTATATGCGGGTTATTTGTGTCTCAGCATCAAGCATCTCAATCTCCTTCTTACAGCCACTCAGTACACTAGATTTTAAAGTCTCAAGACTACATATTTGTACAATTTTGTACATACTTTATTGTGCACCCCATAGTACAAGATAGAAGTGCAGCAACACTTGGAAGAGGAAAGAGAGGAAAATGGAAGTACAGTGGAACCTCGACTTACAAATGTCCCAACATACGAGTTTTTTGAGATATGAGCCATCGCTCGGTAGATTTTTTGCTCTGAGTTACGAGCCAACATCCGAGTTATGAGCCAGCTTCCCCCGCTTTCCCCTCAACCCAAAACCTACACACCTCGCTTATTTATCTCTGATTTCATGCTTTAATTCCATGGAAATCATCCTCTTTTTCTTCTCAGCACTGTCCTTTACACATACTTTCTTAGGACCCATGGTTAGAAAAAAGAAATTTGGCCAAATGACTGTAAAAAATGTAATTAAAGCATTAGAGAAATGCTTACACAGTGAGATAAACAATGTACTGAGTTGGCGGTGTTCTGAAGTTCTCATTATTATTATTATTATTATTATTATTATTATTATTATAATTATTATTATTATTACAGTGGTCCCTCGGTTTTTGTGCATCTCCAAACTCGAACATTTATGTAAGTGTATTTTCGTAAGTGCTGTTGCAAGTGTATTTTTGGGGGTCTGAAATAGACTAACCTACGTGACATTATTTCTTAAGGAAGTAAATTCGTTCGGTAATAGCACTTGAACAGCATTCTGGAACGAATTTTCGGCGAAAACTGAGGGACCACTGTATTATCATTACAGTAGACCGTCATTTAGCACGATAGTTACGTTCCTGAAAAAGTCGTGTTAGATAATTTCGTGTTAAATAATTAAAAGATCTTATGGGAAAAATAGGGTTACGTTCCTAGGAGTCCCAAAAAAGCCAAACAAGTTTTTTTTAGACCAACAGATCTTACAAAAATAAAAGTGAATATGTAATTGTAGTTCATTATCGTGATGTATTATGTTGTTTTTACTGCTTAAGACTACAAATGTAACAGAAATAATAGTATTTACCTTAAATTGTGGGTGCTGGTGTTTGTGGATGATTGTGAAGAGAGTGGAGAGTTATGCTGTGGCCCTACTGGGCTGAGGTGGATAGTAGAGGTTCAGAAACTGAAGTCGATGGTTGTACTGAGTGTCTAACTTTAAGTCAGTCAAGTCAGTCAGTAAGTCAGTCAGTCATTCAGTAAGTCAGTCAAGCCATTCAGTAAGTCAGTCAAGCCATTCAGTAAGTCAGTCAAGTCATTCAGTAAGTCAGTCAAGTCATTCAGTAAGTCAGTCAAGTCATTTCGTATGTCAGTCAAGTCATTCAGTAAGTCAGTCAAGTCATTCAGTAAGTCAGTCAAGTCATTCAGTAAGTCAGTCAAGTCATTCAGTAAGTCAGTCAAGTCATTCAGTAAGTCAGTCAAGTCATTCAGTAAGTCAGTCAAGTCATTCAGTAAGTCAGTCAATCAGTTAGTCAAGTAAGTCAGTCAGTCAGTAAGTAAGTCAGTCAGTCAGTCAAGTCAGTCAGTCAGTAAGTAAGTCAGTCAGTCAAGTCAGTCAGTAAGTCAGTCAGTCATTCAGTAAGTCAGTCAGTCACACAAACTTATGTTTACATCTTTTTATGTGTACAAAGTAACACTTCATTATGGCCACGGGTTATGTCTTGTCTAATATCTTTGTTTTCTTCGTTAATTCAAGATCAAAACACAATTCACTCTCTCTTATTCTTCACAAACACAGCTGGCTTGTAGCCGAGGACTTTTTGACGCATATGAAATACATACGAATGCTGGGATGGTGGGGTCCGGGGTGGCTAGGGAATGCGTATGGTGTCTGCTGAACCACAACAAGGTGGCTGCTTGTTGGAATGGTTATTTGTTTTTCCTTCCCACAAACTGTAAGTAAGTTTATTCAGGTATACACAGATACAGTTACGAAGATTATCATACATAGCAGCATATGTGTAGAGAACCTAAGATAACCCAAAAAAGTCTGAGTGACTTAGTATTTCCATTGTCTGACTTTTTTTGGGTTATCCTAGGTTCTCTACACATATGCTGCTATGTATGATAATGTATGTAACTGTACTCACCTAATTGTGGTTGCAGGGGTCGAGACTCAGCTCCTGGCCCCGTGTATCTGAATAAACTTACAGTTTGCAGGAAGGAAAAACAAATTCCCTTTTCCTCAAAGCATGAGGATTCTTAGGCAGTAAATAACCATGGGCTTACACTTGAAATCACCTGATGCATTACCGAAAAGGAGCAAGGTGAAGCGATCCTTTGCTGTCTTGAAGCCTGGTGCACTTTTCTCTTGCTGACTGATATACGTTCGTGTTGGCATTTTCTTCGAGAAAACACTTGTCTCGTCAGCATTAAACACTTGATGTGGCTCATAGCCACCCTCAGTAGGACCCCCACTGACTCAATGGTTTAACCCACCTCGGGCTACCGTGCGTTCAAAAATTTTTCCCCTCCCGCGAACCGTGTATCATTTTTACGTCGTGTTAGATAATAATATGCCGCAATTCTTCAATCGTGCAATACCCGTAACATGTAACATAATTTTGTGCTAAATGACGGTCTACTGTATTATAATTATTATTATTATTAAAACTGGAGCTCAGATCCAATTCCCTAGATCAAGAGCCCCTCATCAGCATCAAGGTTCCTTGATGCTGGTGAGGGGCTCTTGATCTAGGGAATTGGATCTGTGCTCCAGTTTCCTAAATTAACCCTTAAACGATCCAAACATATACAGTAGACCCCCGAGTTTCAGTCACCTCGGAAATCGCACAATTATGTAAGTTTAATGTTGTAAGTGCTTTTGTATGTGTATTTTTGGGGTTCTGAAAGGACTAATCTTATTTATATTTTTCCTTAAGGGAACAAATTTGTTCGGTAATGGCACTTGAACAGCATTCTGGAATGAATTATCACCGAAACTCGGAGGTCCACTGTATTAACTTCACACTTACCTTTATTGAAAAAAAAATTATTTTTTATAGAAATAAAGAGCACAATTTTCAAAGTGTTATAGAATAAAAAGAAAAAATTTAGGGTCAGTACTTACCGAGATATTACGCCGCGAAGTTGGCACTTGAGGATCACCTGACGGCAACATGGAGCACTGCCGCTTGCAGAAAATCTACATATTTACCATTTTCTTCCATTTTTTTTTTAATATTCTTGGTTTTTATTATATGATAACTATATTTTATAGTAAATCTTTTTATTTCAATGTCAATTGTTGTTTATACAGTGGTACCTCGACTTACGATGGTCCCCAAACTCACCCTTTTATGTAAGTTTATTTTTTTAAATGCTTTTGTAAGTGTAATTTTGGGGGTCTAAAAGGACTAGTCTATTTTACAACATTTCTTAAGGAGATAAATTCGTTTGGTAATGGCACTTGAACAGCATTCTGGAATGAAAAAATATCGTAAGTCGAGGTACCACTGTACACCAATATTATATACAAAATTATTATCATACTAACACAAACACACATGTACACACTGATAGGTGATTTTGCACACCTTGCTGAATCACATTCTATTATCTACAACTATATACAAGTATTTACATGTCCCACTTATGTTTCTAGAATTCCACGATTGTATGATTCTCCATGAAGCATGGATTCATACAGAGTGCCACTCCACACTGGTGACATATGAATCGTGTGTCCTTCCTCTGTTGGGGTCGTTTTGTGGTGGTAGCACACACAACACACTTCTGGGAATGCTTCTTCTTTGGGGTAGGTGGTAAAGGTACCAGGTAGTGACATTTAGGGATGATCGGTCTGGCACTTCTCCCACTGGCTGTGGTTGTGGTTGGGGGACAAGTCGCTGTTGAGGGGCAGGTACAGGTGTGGTACCATACGTTTTTGCTGTCTGTTTTACGATATTCAGGGAGAATTCTGCAAAATGTTGTCGTTTTCCAGTCTTTATTTTGTACATATTGAATGCATTGATCACTGCAATGTCTACAAGCTGGAAAAACAGTTTTATATACCACTTGCGACTCCTACGCACACAGTCAACGAACCCTATCATCATGTCACACTTGTCAACTAGTCGCATATTGTTCGTATAGTCGACGACAACAGCTGGCTTGACAATACGTTCATTGGTGTGCCGGTTCACTTTGTTTGTACCATCTCGTTTCTGTGGATGGTTGACAGAAATGTCACATCCCGTTTGTCATGCCACGTCAGTGACATGATGTCATTGGCATGAAACACTTGCACTGCACCTTCAACACTGTCACTGAACCTTGGCATATGTTTTCTATTCCTTCTCACTGTTCCACATATATCAGTACAGTAGGGCCCCACTTATACGGCAGGTTAGGTTCCAGGCTAGTGCCTTAAAGCAGACATCGCCGAAAAGCAGAACGCCATTTTTTTCCACTTCTAAATGCATATAAATGCCAGACAACAAGCTTACATTAACTTATATTAAGTTAGCAATAGCACTAGGCATTAAAAAACACAATAAAAAGTAAGATACACACAGAGTACACTTATTACTTACCTTGAAGTATTAACATTGGCTTAAAATAGTCTGTGAACCAATTTATGAAAAGATCAGTAGTCATCCAAGCTTTCGAATTGGATTTATAATAAACAGGGAGGCTACCTTTTGCATAGTTCTTTAGGGCCCTAGGATTCTCTGAGTGATAAATTATCATAGGTTTTAACTTGCAATCCCCAGCAGCATTAGCTCCTAGGAAGAGTGTTAGTTGAAGACTCAGATGAGTCAAAGGGATGTTAGGAAGCATTTCTTCAGCCATAGAGTAGTCAGGAAGTGTAATAGTCTGCCAAGTGATGTAGTGGAGGCAGGAACCATACATAGCTTTAAGACAAGGTATGATAAAGATCATGGAGCAGGGAGAGAGAGGACCTAGTAGTGGTCAGTGAAGAGGCGGGCGCCAGGAGCTAAGTCTCGACCCCTGCAACCACAATTAGGTGAGTACACTCTTGGGTTATCCTGGGTTCTCTACACATATGCTGCTATATGTAACTGTATTTGATGGCTATCTCAGCGATCAACATATACCTTGTTAGTAAGTTCATTCAGGTATACACAAATACAGTTACATAGATTATCATACATAGCAAATATGCGTAGACAACCCAGGATAACCCAAAAAAGTCAGTTCACTGAGTTTAATCATTTCTAACTTAGCACTTAAAGTAAGAGGCTTACGACTCCTCTTTTTATCACAACTAAGCTTAGACGCCATAGTCAATGAGAGCCAACTAGTAAACGAAAGAGTAAACGAGAGAGAGAACGAGATACGGAGTTCAGACAAGGTAAAAAAACAAACTGAACAGGTAGTGGGCGATCACTCGGTCAGGCGAAATGAATGCGATTAATACGTGTCCACTTTTAGTTCATTCACATACGTTTGTAAGAGTTTGTGAGACTTATACCTCAAAATAATTTTTTTTATTTTAATAATACAGTGGACCCCCGAGTTTCGTAAAAACTTCACTCCTGAAGTCTGCTCAAACACCATTACCGAACGAGTTTACTCTCTTAAGGAAAAATATCACGTAGGTTAGTCTATTTCAGACCCCCAAAAGTGCACTTCCACAATCACTTGCAATATTATACTTACATAATTGTACGAATTCTGGGGTTTACGAAACTCGGGGGTCCACTGTATCTCACAATACAAATACTCCTACATTGTGTACAAGTTAGTACAAAATAAACAAACAGCAACACTCCCATTCTCATGCAACACACTATTTTTAGAGTTAATGATAGTATTACCATTATTATTATCATAATAAAAAAGAAGTGCTAAACCCACAAGGGTCGTGAATAACTATATATAGAGTGAAGGCATATGAAAGGAATATTTTTCTACAGTTATCCCTCAATGTTTGACTAGAGAAAACGTAATTTTTCCGACTTCTACAAAGTCGCTTGGTAAACAAATATCATATTTGTCAATTTTTATTCTGTGGGTGTATGTATCATGTTTATATGCTATGTAACGCATTTTTAAATTATTTTGAAGAAAATATCATAGATGAATTAATGAAAATGTCTATATTAACGTAAAATAAGACATTTAATGTGCCCAAGAGTGATTATTATTAATATTACGTAATGTTTTCCCTCCGCCGTCAAACCATAGCACATAAACAGCATGTTTATATGCTATGTAACATGTTTCTTATATAATTTTGAAGAAAAATCATAGATGGATTAATGAAAATGTCTATATTAACGTAAAATAAGACATTTAATTGAAGAGTGATTATTATTAGTATTACGTAATGTTTTCTCCCCGCCTGGCAACCACACCTACATAGCATATAAACAGCATGTTTATATGCTATGTAACGTTTCTCATATAATTTTGAAGAATATATCATAGATGGATTAATGAAAATGTCTATATTAACGTAAAATAAGACATTTAAGTCAAGAGTGATTATTATTAGTATTACGTAATGTTTCCCTCCGCCCAGCAACCACACCTATATAGCATATAAACATAGCATATAAACAGCATGTTTATATGCTATGTAACGTGTTTCTCATATAATTTTGAAGAATATATCATAGATGGATTAATGAAAATGTCTATATTAACGTAAAATAAGACATTTAATGGCAAGAGTGATTATTATTAGTATTACGTAATGTTTTCCCTCCGCCCAGCAACCACACCTATATAGCATATAAACATAGCATATAAACAGCATGTTTATATGCTATGTAACGTGTTTCTCATATAATTTTGAAGAATATATCATAGATGGATTAATGAAAACGTCTATATTAACGTAAAATTGGACATTTAATGTGCCCAAGAGTGATGATTACATAATAGAGATGTGCTCACGGAAAATGTAAACAAACCGGGTGGCGCGCGCCGTATCTGAAAGACGCCGCTATATACAAAAGTTTTGGTCATAATTTGAACTCGCGTATGAACGGAACGCCGAAAGACGAAACGCCGAAAAGGGGATCCCTACTGTATTGTTCACACGCAGGAAATCAGCAGCATAGGGGTTGTATACCTGTTGTCTGTGTACATTGTATGGCCTTTGCCAAGGTATGGTTCCATCGTCCTGCAACAACATCACCAGAAATGCCCAACATGCGCCTAGTATCCGAGTGTGTTTTTCCCGGTGTATGTAATGACATCTAACACAAGACCTGTCTCACAGTCGCACATAACAAAAAGTTTTATACCAAAGCTATTACGTTTGCCCGGTATATATTGCTTGAATGACAGTCGTCCCTTGAATAGAATCAAGGACTCTCAACAAAAATGTTCTTGAAGGGATAAAAGTATGCACTGAATTTCTGCTTCAGGTACATAAACACTTCCGGATTTTGTATAGGTCATTTCTGTTGAGCATATTCCTGTCTGAGAAGTGAAACATTCATAGCAACAGAATGAATCTGTTGCAGGGAAGGAGGTCATGGAAGACAGGAGTACTGATAAAGTTGCCTGTGGACCAGTAGTTATGTATATTGTTCTTATAGGTATGTGGCATAAGCATGACAGTGGCAAGGAATAAATACATTTCAGCCACTGTTGTATCTTTCCACATGCACAGCCGTGAAGATTCCCCCAAACCCCTGCTGTCTTGTCCATGATATAGCGGTAATACTAATTGTTTGTCTGGGTCACTATCAAGTTCATTATAGGCTCGCAAAGTATAACTGGAAAAAGTCTAACTCTATAGACTCATTCGTTATGGGACATTCTGGCAGGTTGCCACTTCCACTCACATCAAAATCAAAAGGCTGTGGCACGAATACACTTTGTGTCCACTTCCACTCTCGGTCACATGGTGCAGGGTGGACCTGTGGCATGGGGCGTGGGGAAGAAGGTTGGGGGACAGGAGTGGAGGCAGCACATGGCTGGGGGGGTGCCGGGCTGTCCTTTGTCTGTCCACCCACTGCGCCATGTGCTCCAGGCACCGTGCCACCCACCACTTCTTCCTCCATCCCTGCAAATTCACCTTCATGATCACTATCACTATCAGTGGCCGGGTATTACAACCTCAGGTTCAATGGCCTGTTATCCTGAGTGTAAAAGGGAGCTTGGAGCAAAGAAACACAGTAGAAAATGCTTTGAATTTGTATTTCCTTCACCAAGCAATTATGATTATATCAGACTTTTGTCTTTTCCTTCACCAAGTATTAGATAAGGCTTTGTACAAGTATGTACACTATGTACAGAGAGTAATAATAGTGCACGCCCGGCCGTCAAGCAAAACAGCACCCAATAGACAGAGACAACCGTACCACACCAGCTCAATGCAGGAATGACAATGACAAATTTGCGAGTGGTAACCACATCACGTTTACCATCGTCAGACCAGCACTATGATTGGCTGAACCGAGTCGTTGATTTGATGATGGGGCCCCATCTCAAACCCTAACGATGGTTCGCTGGTTGGAGGAGCCTATGTGGGTGTGCTTAACATGCTCCAAATAAAGGGTATGTACTCTTTGCATGCAACACCCCACCCAAGAGGGCTCAGGACTAGGCTTCCACCTCAAATGGGTAGAGTGCCGCCATGGCACATTACAATAATGGGACCGCCTTTTCCTCAACCATCCTGCTCATTAGATAAAGCTAAACTTTTCTCGAGACATAACGTCCGGCTTTAAACTTAAGAGTGAGACAGCAGACGGTAGGGCTAACATAGGTCCAAGATACCTGTGGTCGGTAGCAGAGTATCCCCTCCCTAAAAAAAAAACCCAGTAGGGAAAAAAAGAGCTGGTTCCACAAAGTCCCTAACACATCCTAACTAATTACATTAAACTCTTGATAACACATCCGCCAGCATATTATTTTTGCCAGGGATGTGTTTTATACAGTAGGGCCCGTTTTCGGCGTTTTGTCTTTTGGCGTTCCGTTCATATGGTGAGTTCAAATTATGACCAAAACTTTTGTATACGGACGTCTTTCAGATACGGCGCGCGCCACCCGGTTTGTTTACATTTTCCGTGAGCACATCTCTCTATTATGTAATCATCACACTTGGGCACATTAAATGTCCAATTTTACGTCAGTATAGACATTTTTATTAATCCATCTATGATATATTCTTCAAAATTATATGAGAAACACGTTACATAGCATATAAACATGCTGTTTATATGCTATGTT
>WNWK01033740.1:0-20936 GCA_009830355.1 Cherax destructor | reverse complement strand
CGCACAATGGTTTCAAGTTGGAAAAGTTCAGATTCAGGAAGGATATAGGAAAGCACTGGTTTGGTAATAGAGTTGTGGATGAGTGGAACAAACTCCCAAGTACCATCATAGATGCTAAGACGTTGTGTAGTTTTAAAAATAGGTTAGATAAATACATGGGTGGGTGTGGATGGGTGTGAGTTTGGACCTGACTAGCTTGTACTAGGTCAGATGCAGTGCTCCTTCCTTAAGTGAATGTAACCTGACCTGTACTAATTCCTTAAGTGGAAGTGACCTGACCAGGTGGTCGGCTGGACAATTATATGAGTGGGTGCGGTTGGGTGTGAATTGGTCCTGACTAGCTTGTGCTACTAGGTCAGATGCAGTGCTCCTTCCTTAAGTGAATGTAACCTGACCTGGCTGGGTCGGGGCATTGGCTTAAGCCGTTGGAGATTTGGACCTGCCTCGCATGGGCCAGTAGGCCTGCTGCAGTGTTCCTTCTTTCTTATGTTCTTATAATACTAAAGATTATATCATATGTTTTGGAAATGAATGCAGTTATTGCTAACTTACCCAGGAGCTTGGTGAGTAAGGCTTGTGTGGTGCTGGTGAGTTTAGCGAATCTGGGAATGTTGGCGAAGGCATCTTCCCAGGTGACTGCTGCTTGTGAGTTGACCCCGGAGGAGATTGTGCTGAGGATGGAGGTCAGAGGTCAGTATGTGCGGGAGTTAGTGTGTCTTAAAAGCAAGAATGGAGGAACACTGCAGCAAGCCTACTGGCCCACACAAGGCAGATCCTTATCATAACCAGCGGTGTACTTGTCCAGGCTTTTCCCAAAGCTACCTAAATACGTCAGGTACTAATCAAACCCAGCCCGTGGCCTGGTAGGCAAAGCTCTCGCTTCACACGCTGAGTGTCCTTGGTTCGATTTAATTCCGGCAAGGGTGAAACATTCTGCTTGTTTCCTTACAACTGTTGTCCTGGCTGTTAGTCGATTAGTATGGGTCGCATCCTGGGACAAAACTGACCGAATTTGCCCGAAATGCTCTGTATAACAAAAGGCATTCTATATAGTAGTATGTCATTGATGTCAGCTAGGCCTGTATACTTTGTACCAGTAGAAATAAAGAATTATTATTATTATTATTATATTTAAATTTGAACACACTCCGCAGTATGCGGTTACCATATTCTGCGTCTATTATGTTGTGGGAACAAAAGCCAGCTATGCTTCCCATGGCCCATTCCATCACTACACAAATGACCAGCAATTCCGAAACTGAAACCTTTGATGACATTCGGATCCTTCTAGCTTCTCTGTGTCTTTTATTAATGGTCGGAGTCAGACCGAAAAGTCGTCATAGGTTTTAGTCTCTTAACTGAAGATTTATATATTGTTCCAGCCAATGTATTGTGACTTTTTATTCTTCATGTCCCATCACTCAACGGGAAGATATTCCAACACAAGAATGAATTATCACTGCAGTAGGCCTACTGATCACTGGTGTAAACTTTGGTAAGGGATGCCGACAAGAGGTTTTAAAAAAGACATGCGAGCAAACGCTAGTACATATTTATTATAAAACGTTTCGATCCTGGAACATATCAAGGTCCCAGACCTAAACGTTTTCTTATAAATTTGTCTTAGTGTTTGCTTACATGTTCTTTTAAACTGTCCCTTAGATGTCACGACTTGCCGACAGTTACTGTACAAAAATATATTATGTACAGAGATAGTTTTTATTTACAAACTACGTTTCATTCCCTTTAGAGAGAAACGTCTCCTGTAAATAAAAGTCTGTTCTACACATTGTCTTTTTGCCACAGGCTTCTTTATGAGGAAGAAAATGAGTCTGAAGACAGTGTTTTGGGACGGAAATGTTGTCACATATGTCATGTAAAAAGAGATTTTGACTAGGGTAACAAGCCCACGAATTGAGGTATAAAATCACGAAATACTGGACGAACATTTACTTTAAAACATGATAAATGAGACACTGGTGCAACATTTGGGAATCTTTATTCTGGAAACGTTTCGCCAAGCAGTGGTTTCTTCAGTCCAATCAATCTTCGTCATGATTGATGGACTGAGCACATGGACTTCAGGTTGAGGGACTGATTACCTCAAACTCCTCCTCATCTTTCACTTTTCTCTGCATTGGACTGAAGAAGCCACTGCTTGGCGAAACGTTTCCAGAATAAAGATTCCCTAATGTTGAGCAAGTGTTTCTTTATCAACTCAGTTTTCTAAACCATTTATACACACTTTAATAGATGTTTCGCTCAAGATTGAGCTTTATAGTCTTGATAAAGCTCTTTTTTTTATCAACATGCGAGGTGTTAGCACTTGCGTAGTGTTTACTTGTGGCCTCACCGCCTCAACAGCTCTGTATCACTGATTGCTTTCGGTAATATGTCCGACCGTAGAGACAAATGGCCTATTGGCCATTTTTCTCATATGCCTGACGCCATGCGAAGCGACGTATTAAAATAAACATTTTGTCATTACGTGGTTATATTTTGTTTGAAACTTATTCTGAGAGCCATTATGTTATTCACTTTTGAAACGCATTGCATGTGACAATACCAAGAAAAACAGGTAAAAAAGCTGGTGTAAATATTTGCCAAATTAATAAGTGAAGGTTATTATATTCCGTTCATTCTTAAACGACGAAAAAAAGACGTGGGCTAAAGTGTGTGATCCCACATCCTCAAAGAAAGACTGAGAGGGAAGACGGGCAGAGTCATAAATATACAAATATATATATGGCATATATCACCTACCTGAGGGCACCAGAGAAGATGCAGGCAACAAAGAGTCCAGGTAAACAGGGGACGGAGCTAAGACGGTCCATGACGTAGAAGGGGAGGATCTGATCCTTATTGGTGATGAGACCGACCGCAAGAGGATCGCATCCCTCGTAAGTCGCAAACATCACAAGACCTGAGGATTCAGTAACCCAGCTTCAGGATCCTAGTAAAAATCTGAGAAAATATGTCTTGGCGTGTCGTTCGTAGGGGTTTCTATCCTTATTAATGCTGTTGAATCTAAATGGAAACGCATGAAGCCTGTGTTGTCTTGTGCTCTGAGAGTTTCATAGAAACATTGCTGACATGGGGAGTGCTGAGTATTTTAGATGTAGCAAGATGACATAAATCAAACACATTTACAATGCTATTATCATACCAAAAAAAAAAAAAAAGAATATCATGCGGAATAAGAACACTTGTGTACAGTCAGGATTTTTATTAGAGGAAATATTTCGCCATGACTGGCAAGTCACTCATGGCGAAACGTGTTCTTTTTCTAGTTTGTCATCCTCACTATTATATTTACAATCAAAACCCATCATTGTGCCTCATATGTTCACCATTCTACACACAATCACCATTCCGCACACTATCATCTTTCCACCCCACACTATCACTCCATCCCCATCCCACACACCGTCACCATACCACACTATCACTACCACACACCGTCACCATGCTAATTCCGTACACACAACCTTCCCACACTCAATTACCCTACCATACTATCAATACCACACACCCTACTACCACACATCATCACTACCACACATCATCACTACCACACATCATCACTACCCACACCATCACTACCACACCATCACTACCACACACCATCACTACCACACACCATCACTACCACACACCATCACTACCACACACCATCACTACCACACACCATCACTACCACACACCATCACTACAATCAACAAGCCTCACCTGTGATCATGGTGAGAGAGACTAGGAGAATGGAGACAGGAATCATCATAAAAATTGACCTGAAAGCATCAGAAGTTCATAAAACATAATTGTTGTACCATCCTCCGGGTATTTGTAAACACACTTGATTTTCCCAGCATAATTTTGACTAGCATGCTCTAATGACCCCTTGTCCAGGGAACCTAATTAAAAGAAAAAACAATTAAAATTAAAAATATATAAAGTTTGAAAGCAAATAGCAAAGGTATTTTTTGTTTTAAATTTTGATTTAGTGTCAGTCTTCAATTAAAATGGGGCAGCAGTAAAACAGTTCCATACTCTAAACAGATTACTGAAAATAGTTTCAGAAAACGATATACCAGCAAAGAGCATCTTTTTTGTTCTGCCTTAGTAGGCTATTTTGCCCGAGCAAATGCTGGACTCTTTTCAACATTGATGGACTGAACTCATCGATTCCAAGCTGAGGGACTGATTACCTCAAACTCCTCTTCTATTTCCACCGTTCTTTGTATTGGACTGATGAAGCCACTGTGTGGCAAAACGTTTTCTCAATATAGATTCCAAAATGTTTCACAAGTTTCTCATTTTCAGGTTTCAAATTATTAGACGTTGTTGCTTCCGGAGTAATTTTCTTAATGTTGTTTATTTAGTTTTATGGTGCTTATAAAGCATTCCAATATGTATTACTCTTATAAATACTGATGTTTGTTTGAGGTTATTAGTTAAAATTACTAACATATTAAGTCAGAAGGTACTGTCTGGTGCTGTAACATTGTTCACTAGTTTTGTACAATATACACTCTACATGGCCCTTTCCACCTCCAGGACTCAAGTCCAGCTGACCTGTTTTCCTTAAATCCCTTCATTTATAAACTCAGTCCGGTATAAAAAGTTATTAATCTTTTATAGAAGCAGTATCGTTGTGTCACGTTACATGGCCTCTTGTAGACCTCAAAAAATAGAACTAGGAGTAAGCTTGGCACATGCACAGCAATATGTATGGGTATACAGTACTCACATATAAGCATGAGTGAGGGACTTCATGCTGACATAGCGCTGGATGGTGGTCTGAGTGCACGAATACTGGGACATCGCACCCACTATGGCACTCACGACGATATTAGCGACGGTGTGACGTTCCATGGGGTCATACCCGTACCTGCAGGACAGCAGGAGGGAATGATGGGTAGGCAGTGTATCCACAAATGTATGTTAAACGAAGACACAACAAAGGAAAACTTTAAACAACGCTGTAATTACGAACACTTACTCTCTTCTAAGTGTTTTTACATTACCATTGATACATAATGGGAATATATTTCTTGTGTATAAAGTATATTTAATTTTGCCCAATCTAGGAATAGATCCATAAGCAAACTTCACTGTTTATGGAATATATGAACATATTAGGTAGTAGGTTGGTAGTCAGCAACCGCCCAGGGAGGTACTACCGTCCTGCCAAGTGAGTGTAATTGTTTTACATGATGGTAGGATTGCTGGTGTTTTTTTTCTGTCTCATAAACATGCAAGATTTCAGGTATGTTTTGTTACTTCTACTTACACTTAGGTCACACTACACATTCATGTACAAGCATATATATATATATATATATATATATATATATATATATATATATATATATATATATATATATATATATATATATATATATATATATATATATATAAAACACCCTCTGGGTTTTCTTCTATTTTCTTACTAGTTCTTGTTCTTATTTCCTCTTGTCTCCATGGGGAAGAGGAACAGAATTCTTCCTCCGTAAGCCATGTGTGTCGTAAGAGGCGACTAAAATGCCGGGAGCAAGGGGCTAGTAACCCCTTCTCCTGTATATATTACTAAATGTAAAAGAAGAAACTTTCGTTTTTCCTTTTGGGCCACCCTGCCTCGGTGGGAAACGGCCGACGTGTTGAAAGAAGAAAGATTTGGCCCAAGTGAACCCAAATAGATATGAGAGAAAAGGAGAGAATAAAGGTAATGTATATTTCAAACTAACACTGCTGCACTTTTTCAGCAGGCTGATAAGGGTCTCAGGCTGACAGATATACAGTACTCATATTCTGTTGTATTATCTCCAAGCAAAATTATTTTGCCTTAGTGTTTATTATGATGATGAAGTGTAGGACACATGTGCAACACTTAGATATCTTTATTGATGATGATGAGTATGTGCTTTTTTTTTTTTTGCCAAATCTAGGTCATTGGTTATTTTATTGTTGTTATGCTCTCGCGATTTTCGGCCCTAGTGTGTGCAAGGGCCTGTGTTTTGGAGAGTACATATAACGTTTTGACTGCAGGCTAAGTAGTGTTTTACTCACTAGTAGCAATGTGCTAGTGAGCTAATGTGAGTGTGTAAAGATGAACTGGAGTGTGGTGATTGTTGTATGTAGAGTAGGATGCATGTTGTGTATGTTAATTTACTATTAATATATATTTTTATGTATGTTAGTTTTTGTGTCCTTCCTGTTAATAGCTATTGACTCCACACTAAATGTGAAGGTACAAGTTCGTCCTAGGTTGGTTTATGTGAAGTAACTTAAATGCCCTTAGACTAGGCAGGTTGTTTACCCTTAGGAGCCACAACTTTTATTTACGTTACGCAGTAAAAAGCGTAACTGTAGGATATAAAAGCAGCATTAAGATAGATTTATTGACGAAATATTTCGCCTGTACAACAGACTTTATGAAATACAGAGGTGATTACAATACTGGATTACAATGCTACTGCCTCTACCATTGTAATCACCTCTGTACTTAACGAATGAAGCCTAGTGCGCAGCCGAAACTATCGTCAATAAAGACACTAAAGTGTTAAACAAGTGTCTTACTCATCATTTTGTCGGTATTGTATACTATTTATAAGCACAATATATGCTCATCACATAGTATGTTTGGATGTATGTATATGCAAGGTAATCCTTTGCAATACCGCTCTTATAAACTGAAATTAGGATGGTAGAAGAAAATATTCATACAGCCATAAAAAGAAACGTCAAGAATTTTCCATGAAAGTCTTCTCAGCTATTTTCCGAGACTATGGGTCTTCATGGAAACATTACACTGGTCAACAAACAATAATTTCGTTGCCAAAGATATTTGAACATATTTTGGGGTTGAGAATTCGAAAATGGTAGTAGTTTTTCAAATTGGCTCTAGGTTGTGAGATATTGCATACCTACCCTTAATTAACAGGAAACTTAGCCTTAACGTATGTACATGTATTTGTAGTGACAATTTGTATATACAGATAGTTTTAATACAGATTAGAATGTTATTTTTAGATTATTTAATATTTAACGAAAGGAGTTGTATCAACAAAGGCCACCTGACAATATTGTAACCTTTATTTTGTTATTTTTTCCAGATTAGCATGACTTCTTCTCGAAGAGTCTGCTTAAACAATCCCAATGCATTTTGCTACATATGTGGCGAATACTATTTGCAAAAAACATAGAAAAAACATAACAGATTTTGCAACATAACCTTATCTTGCTTATTTTGGAGTGGCGCTTGGAGAACAAGACAAGTCTTGGGCTCCCCATATGGTTTGCAAAATCCTGTGTAGAATGCTTACCACAGTGGAAAACTAGGCAAAGGAAAATTTGTTTAAACTTCGGTGTGTCTATGGTGAAGAGAAAGCCGAAAACCACCACAACGACTGTTATTTCTGTATGGTGAATGTGAAAGGCTTCAATCGATACAAGAAAGTCAAGTGGGAATATCTTGATTTAGAGTCAGCAAGGAGACCTATGCCACACAGTAATGACGTTCCCATACCAGTGTTTACAACACTGCCTGACCTTCCCTTGTCAAATGTTGATGAACTCAGGGTGATAGGTGATAGCAGAAGAAGTGAATATGAATTAAACATTTCAGCACACCAGCAGTTCTCCCAAGAACTCAGTGATCTGATACGTGACGTCAGTCTGTCAAAGAAAGCATCTGATCTTTTAGCATCCAAACTAAAAGAAAAGAACTGTCTATAAGAAGTTTAAAATGACAACTTATCGGACAAAAGAGATTGAACTCCTTCCTTGCTTCAGCTAAGAAGAAGAACTTGTATATTGCAATAACATCCTTGGACTTCTTCGAATGTGACTTGAATATCGACGAGGAGATTGGCGCTGTTTATAAACAGCTCAATTAGAAGCCTGAAATGTCTAATTGCACAGTGGTAAACAATATGCATCTCTTCCAATTAGTACTCACTCAACAAAACTTAAAGAATACGAAAATATAAAAATGGTTTTCTTATGCAGTAATTAGTGGCATCTGAATTACCATGTTAGTCTGTTATAATATAGAATGAAATGTTTGTATATATTACATGATTTGGATTTGCATGATCTAAAATATAATTTCAATGCGATTTGTAAGTTAGCCCCCGTCTCTGATCAGTATATTTTTCATATCTTTTATGTTTTTCAGTGGAATACCAAATTTATAAAAAATTAGAGCCAATCAAGAAAAACCGATGACATATTCGGAATCAGCACCACAAACTTACCCTAAAATCGGTGTAATATCATTGACCAGAAAATGAGTGTTGACCAGTGGTATTATATTCCCGGGAAAGCGCTAAATACGTAGGTCATATACAGCTTCTTAGAAATGACAGACAATCCCATGGAGAGGGTAATCTTTGAAAAATAAATAGAAAGGTTCCCTGGAAAATTCTTGAGAATTCTCTTTGATAGCGTTCGATTGTTATACTCTCCTACTCCTAATTATTTTTCTTTAAAGCTCTTATATTCTCTTCTTCGAGGATAAATAATTTCATGGAGTGTTTTCCAACAGCCTAATTAGCTAGAGATCTGTTAGCGCACGACAGACTGATCCTCCACTAACCCACAAAAACTGAATGCATAAAACAATGAATATGTCAAAGATGTGCAGACCCTCACACAATTAATTCTTAAGTGAATTGTTATTACTATTTTTCATAGGCTATCTGTAAACCCATAAGGAGGTAATCAAGTTTGGTCCCAGGAAGAGAAGGGTAGCTACATTTCTTTGACTCAGAAGCCCTTGACCTGTATCAAAGCACCTTCCTTGAAGGGTCCCCACGAAAACATCTCCCTTAAAGTGTCCCCATAAAAGCACGTTTGAAGGGTGTCCATGAAAGTACCTTCTTTGAAGGATCCTTACGTAAAGATCTGAGGTCCAGCTCTGTCGTGTTGGACGCTGATCTCCCACACCCGCTGGAAGCTGCCCATGTCGATGATTCCCTTGATGATGACGGCGATGAGACCCAGGATGAGGACGAAGAGTTGCAACACGTCAGTCCACACCACCGCCTTCATCCCTCCCTGAGACAAATTAAAAGTTATTATGTTAATGGTATACAATACCGACAAATAAGCTATGGGACTGAACACCTTCCGTCAAGAATAAGGGCTGAACTCTTTCCATCATGGCTAAGGGACTGAACACCTAATAATTACCTCTTTCCTCCTTCCACTGTCTCTAGCTTCATAAAAGTAACTCCTGCATTCGACTGACGAATCATGTGTCTTACCCACCACCAAACATATGTATCAAAGTGAATATTTACTAGACATAAAGTAGTAAGTTAGGTTAGGTAAGGTTCGTCAGGACACAGGACAAGTGTTTCCTGACGCGGGTCTTAGTCAGATGATGACCCGCCGTTGGAGCTTTTGGTCATCTGACCGAGGCCTTCCACTGGCTTACCGGTCCACCCCTTAAAAAATTATGGTCAGTTATAACCATTTTGGTGGTAAGTAGTAAGTTACAACGACCTTCCGTAATAAAAAAAAATATTTCATAAATTGAGTTACAAGAAATAGTAGTAGTAGTAGTAGTAGAGGCAATTAAATTTCAATTTACTGTACAGAATTTCAGTTAAAGTTATTTTTAGTATTCATTTTTGCAGTTTTATGTACTAGTACATTTTTAATAAATTATTTTATTGTTATTTGGAATCTGGAACTAATTAATTCTATTTACATTATTCTTTTGGGAAAAATTGCTTTGATTATCGTCCGTTTTGGATGTCGAATCGACATCTGGAACGAATTACATTCAAGGAATCAATGCTCCTGTTTAGAGAGCATGAAATCACATCACCAGAGGGTGTCCAGCAAGGGGACCCTCTAGCACCATTTCTCTTCTGTATAGCAGTTAGCTAAATCACAGTCAGACTGACCAGTGAGCTAAACATCTGGTTCCTGGATGATGGCACACTAGCAGGTACAAAGGAGTAACTTATAGATGATCTTACACAGGTGATGACACGGGGACAGGAAATGGGTCTCATCCTGAATCCATCCAAATGTGAAATCATCTCAGTCAATCAACAAGTGATAGATGCAGTGATATCAAAACTACCAGGAGCATCAGTCATTGCCCCTACAAATAGTGTCTTGCTTGGAGCACCTCTGGGAAGCGATGCCATTGACACAATTCTCAGGAAGAAACTGGAAGAATTGAGGAGAATGGAACAACGAATAGGCAATCTTGACACCCATGATGCCTTGTACCTTCTCACAAAATGCTTGAGTCTGCCCAGGTTGACATATTTCCTAAGATGTGCTCCTTCATATGATAACCCCATACTGCACGAATATGACAGTATCCTGAGGCAGATCTTTACTAAAGTACTTAACCTTACTCTATAAGATGGGCAGTGGGACCAAGCTACACTCCCAGTCAGACTAGGAGGCATTGGTGTCTGCAAGTCATCTCAGATTGCTCTACCTGCTTACCTGTCTTCATGCATTGCATCCAGAGGGCTTGTAGCAGCGATTCTCCCTGAACATCTTAGGGACAAGATTGGAATCGATGATCAAAAGTTCGTCGACGGAGCCAGGATCTGGGA
The DNA here is from genome assembly GCA_009830355.1 of Cherax destructor. NCBI lineage: Eukaryota > Metazoa > Arthropoda > Malacostraca > Decapoda > Parastacidae > Cherax > Cherax destructor. Next base: position 10,350 of record WNWK01033740.1, on the reverse strand, counting down.
TAATCTAACAGGCTCTGAAACCAGGTCTGCTTCCCCCAACAACTACAAACAGTCGCACTGGGATGGCCCAATAGTAGAGAATATAGCCTCAACAATGCTTCAGTGTGTGTCAGGGAAGGATAGAGCCCACCTCCTTGCAGTAAGAGCTTCTCATGCAGGGGACTTTCTGTTGGCTGTTCCCAACTCCAGCCTTGGCACACGCCTCGACCCACAGACCATCCGCATTGGTGTTGCCCTTCGACTTGCCGCCCCTATTCTCGCCGAACACAGGTGTATTTGTGGCAGTGAAGCAGCAGACCGATTCGGGTACCATGGTCTTGTGTGTCGTAAATCCGAGGGAAAGATTGCAAGACATGAAGAGGTTAATAACATTATCAAGAGGAGCCTCACAACAGCCGGATGCCCAGCAGTAAGGGAGCCACCCCATCTATGCAGATCTGATGGCAGCCAAAAGCGTCCAGATGGTATCACCCTTCAAGCCTGGACAGACGGCAAGCAGGTGGTGTGGGACTACACATGTGCATCTACCTTGGCTGATACCTATCTCCAATACACCAGGGAGGAAGGAGGGGCAGCTGCCAGCTTCAGGGAGTCCAAAAAATCGAGAAAATATGGAGAACTTGCCCATCATTATATGTTTGTTCTCATAGGCTCAGAGACCCTTGGCTCATGGGGAAAGAGTGCATCTAAGTTCCTCAAGCTAGGGATCCCAGGGCAGCTAGTTTTCTGTTCCAGCGACTCAGCGCTACTGTTCAGAGTGGTAATGCATGCTGTATTTTGGGCACGCGCCCAAGCTCGGAGGAGCTGGATGAGATTTTCGCATTATAATCAGTGACAAACATGTAACAATATGTACTAGACATGTATCTCTCACACCTCATGTACTGTATATGCCATCTTTATATCAACAATGTATCTCTTTAATCTTTTGTACCATATTATGTAATAAAATATACCTATTGTTAAAAAGAAAAGAATGAAAAGATGGGGTGGTAGGAGAAGCGGAATATTCAAATGGCTTCAGGAAGAAATCCAAATATTCTTCGTTGAAGCCTTTTTATCCACTTCTCCGAGGCTATGGGTCCCACAATTTGTACCAGAGGTGGACCCCATCCGATGTGTTAATAAATATATAATATATATATATATATATATATATATATATATATATATATATATATATATATATATATATATATATATATATATATATATATATATATATATATATATGTCGTGCCGAGTCTGTAAAACTTGCGATTTTTTATTAAATAGCAACGCTCTTCTTGCCGAATAAGGCAAGCGAAAATTTGTGAATGCAATAATTTCGCAAAAATCATTCTGAACCTAACGAAAAAAATATGTCATTGTGTTCGTTTATTATTAAATTATTGTAAACTTATATAAAATATATTCAGTTGGATTAGGCTTAATTAAATTGCGCTTATTATAATAAGGTTAGGTAAGTTTTCTAAAGTTCTTTTGGTACAAAATTATTATTTTTTACATTAACATAAATGAAAAAAATATATATCATAAAATATGTATTATAAAACTTTAATCACTTAGGTATATACAACTTCAGATATTTATACACAATAAATTTCAATAGAAAGGGAGCATTATACAAACTTTTCTAGATATTTTTTATACATACACTGCATGTTAGCAGATCAAGACTGCACCTCATCATAACACCATGAAAAACCTAACTCTATTTCCTTGGATCAAGACTACATCCCCAATTTTTGTTTCGAGCGAGATCCCCAGCCCCTCAACTCCCTCTCCATCAACTATTTTTACAACGACCAACCTGTATCCATCACTTTCATACGACCACCAAACTTTATACATTCACGACTGTAATCAGTTAGAACGACAAACTACACACACTCGGTAAAAAAATTTACATATTCAGACACCAATCTTCACACATTTTTACTATCATATCACAACACTAAACTTTAAACAATTTTCCCTACCAAATTTATACACTCACACAAATCTTTTTCACCGCTGACTAATTTGAACATGAACACCAACCTTTACACTAACACTCTGCACTTACACCCAAAATTACAACACGAATTGATTCACAGGACTCCTGACACACTTCACTCAGTGTACCTGCGAGAGATAGTACCCCAGCAGGACGCCACAAAAACTGAAATATAACCATCACAGAGCTACTACGTATTTCGTTTAAGCCACAACCCTCTTTGGGGCAGAGTCTATATTTTCATTTTAAGCCACCATGTGAGATGCACCATTTACCCCTCAGGGTATTTTCGGAATTCGCTAATTACCTAACACCTTCAAGATCAAAAACCTACCACCCAGTTACATAAACTGTTAATGCACAGCGAACACACCTGCCTGGATTATTATAATTATTTCACATAATTTTGTAAACAAGTAAATCTTACACAAACACATGCAAACACACACACACACACACACACACACACACACACACACACACACACACACACACACACACACACACACACACAAACACTATATATATATATATATATATATATATATATATATATATATATATATATATATATATTATATATATATGTGTGTGTGTGTAAGTCGTGCCGAATAGGTAAAACTGGTCAATTAGCAAGACCTCATTTAAAATTAAGTCCTTTCTAAAGGACTTTCTAAAGTTGTGTTAACTTTCCAAAGTCTATAGAATGAGACATGTTACTACTCTGTAGTGATGCTGATTGGTCTTCAAACTTGACATATTGAAATCCCCCTATAAATACTTAAAAGAATATTCGCATACCTATTAATAATTCAAACTTACAAAGGCTGTATACAACGACGCGATGACACCAACAGCGATGACGGAAACCCACAGGGGAAAGTCTGTGACGGAGGCGAGGGCGAGAGCTGGGGCGTAGATGACCACAGCCTGGTAGAGCAGTGTCTGAATCACAAACATCCCTCCGGCCACACACCGTATCCAGCGTGAGGCGTAGCGTAGCTCCAGATACTGTTGGAAAAACAAGCAGAGCGTGCGAGCAATGTGGTGGATGAGATGGCGTATTGCAACACAAACTGAGGAACAAGCTTTCACTGGGAGAACGTTTCTCTCCTTTACTCTACACAGAGAAATGTTGTACCAGTACCAGTTATCTGTATTACAAATCGGTCTTTTTTTATAAGAGATAAACACACGACAATTCATAACACACCTACAAACTGAAGCCGAAGAATGAACAGCATTTCTGTCCCTACTGGATCATTATCACTCGTAACTTGATAATGGTCCATTAGGGACCGACTCTAAGGTTCAGAGGCTCGAACCCAGAACAGTTTCTTCCTCACGTAGTTATATTTTAAATAATCACCAAGAAAACACTGCAGTACATTTCCTGAAGTTCAGTTTAATGTGGCTGTTCATTGATCTGAGTTGCTTAATTAATAACAGATGATTTTACCAGTGTGATTTCGTCTGTGAATGTGTGTGTGTGTATACTCACCTAATTGTGGTTGCAGGGGTCGAGACTTAGCTACTGGCCCCTATTATTTCTGACTGCTCCTCTAATTTTTGCACCAGTCTCTTGTGTGGTACTGTGTCAAATGCCTTATTACAGTCCAAAAAGATGCAATCTACCCATCCCTCTCTCTCCTGTCTTACTTCTGTTACCTTATCGTAGAACTCAAGTAGATTTGTGACACAGGATTTCCCATCTCTGAAGCCGTGCTGATTGTGTATGTGTGTGTTTGTGTGTACTAACCTAATTGTACTCACCTAATTGTGGTTGCAGGGGTCGAGACTCAGCTCCTGGCCACGCCTCTTCACTGTCCGCTACTAGGTCCTCTCTCTCCCTGTTCCATGAGCTTTATCATACCTCGTCTTAAAGCTATGTATGGTTCCTGCCTCCACTACATCGCTTCCTAAACTATTCCACTTCCCGACAACTCTGTGACTGAAGAAATACTTCCTAACATCTCTGTGATTCATCTGAGTCTTCAACTTCCATCTGTGTCCCCTTGTTGTTGTGTCCCATCTCTGGAACATTCTGTCTCTGTCCACTTTGTCAATTCCTCTCAGTATCTTATATGTTGTTATCATGTCTCCCTATCTCTCCTGTCCTCCAGTGTCGTCAGGTCGATTTCCCTTAACCTCCTCGTAGGACATACCCTTAGCTCCGGGACTAGTCTTGTTGCAAACCTTTGCACTTTCTCGAGCTTCTTCACATGCTTGGCTAGGTGTGGGTTCCAAACTGGTGCTGCATACTCCAATATGGGCCTAACGTACACAGTGTACAGGGTCCTGAACGATTCTTTATTAAGATGTCGGAATGCTGTTCTTAGGTTTGCTAGGCGCCCATATGCTGCAGCAGTTATTTGGTTGATGTGCGCCTCAGGAGATGTGTCTGGTGTTATACTCACCCGTGTGTGTGTGTGTGTGTGTGTGTGTGTGGGTGTGTGTGTGTATGTGTGTGTGTGTGTGTGTGTGGGGGGGGGGGGTTGCGCCTGCGAGTTTTAAAACGCATTACCTCATAAACTGGTAAGTTTGAGCTCATGAAGAATGGCATGAAGACGACAGCAACAAGGTAAGGCAACTGGCAGCCAGATCACCCACGACTATAGTAGCGGACTGACCAGTACCATCACCACCACTTACCATGAACCACCATCACCATCACCACCACTATCACCATCACCATCCCACCACTATCACCATCACCATACCATCACCATCACCATCACCATCACCCATCTACCATCACCACCATCACCATCACCACCATCACCATCACCATCACCATCACCATCACCCACCATCACATCACCATCACCATCACCATCACCCATCCACCATCACCACCACCATCACCATCACCATCACCATCACCATCACCATCACCATCACCATCACCATCACCATCACCATCACCATCACCATCACCATCACCATCACCATCACCATCACCACCACCATCACCATCACCATCACCATCACCATCACCACCACCATCACCATCACCATCACCATCACCACCACCATCATTATCACCATCACCACCACCATCACCATCACCATCACCATCACCATCACCACCACCATCACCATCACCATCACCATCACCATCACCATCACCATCACCACCACCATAACCACCATCACATCACCATCACCATCACCATCACATCACCACCATCACCATCCACCACCATCACCATCACCATCACCATCACCATCACCATCACCACCACCACCACCACCACCACTCACCATCACCATCACCATCACCATCACCACCACCATCACCATCACCATCACCATCCACCATCACCACACCACCACCATCACCATCACCATCACCATCACCATCACACACCACCATCACCATCACCATCACCACTCACCACCCCACCATCACCATCACCATCACCACCACCACCACCACCACCACCACCATCACCATCACCATCACCACCACCATCACCATCACCATCACCATCACCATCAATATCACCATCACCATCACCATCACCACCACCATCACCATCACCATCACCATCACCATCAATATCACCATCACCATCACCATCACCATCACCATCACCAGGGTTAAAACAGAAAAAGATGTGAATCAAAATTTGATCTGAAAACAGAGAAACTGTAAAATAGTTCATGATAAAAAAAAAGTAATAAAATATATTTTACAATGTGTCTGATGCAAAAACATGTCAACGTGTGTCAACAAAATAAACAAACACTTAAAGAAGAACCTAATTAATTCTATATTGCATATATTTTTTAATACAAACAACAACCGTTTCTTACCAGCTCTAATGCAAAGCAAAAAAACATTTACCCAGATATACTGAACATTTAAAGTATAATCTTCCCTGAATTCTCTTGTAATGACTTGATGTAGTGGAGGCAGGTTCCATACACAGCTTTAAGAAGAGGTATGATAAAGCTCATGGCGCAGGGAGAGTGACCCAGTAGCGGCCAGTGAAGAGGCGGGGCCAGGAGCTATGACTCGACCCCTGCAACCACAACTAGGTGAGTACAACTAGGTGAGTACACACACACACACACACACACACTAGTACTAGTGTTACAGGAGAGGTATGGTGGTTGTTTATATCCTTGACACACTTATAATGGTACCATCACACTAATACTTATTAGGGATACTGTTTGTGACTGAGAATAAATAGTTGAAGGACTTAGAAAGGCTTACTCAGATCCTTATATTCCCTTCACACGACAGTCTGTTATTCACACCTAAGAAAGCAATAGGAGTCGAAAATAGGGAAACTTTTCGGTCTGTCTTGGATCATTAAGTTAAAATAAAAAAAAAGCTTATAGAAGACCCTACTGTACATATGGAGAAGACTTAGCTACTGTGTAGCTGCCTGTTTTTCTGTCTAAGTATGAGGGAAATGAACAAGAACGCATTCTGCTAGGGCAAGTTTACTGAAGACGTATCGGTCTTGGATCGTGAAGTGATGAAGGTCCAAAGGTCGAAACGTCTTCAAGTTATTGGCTGTCATTTGATTCTTATCTCATTCCCTCAAAATAGTTCATATAGTTTGATTTCTACTACTGGAACAACTACTACTATCACTACCAACAGTAATGGTCGGTCATGAACCGATACGTTGCCCACTTTTCATTTCCAATCGGTTGATTAGTTGTGAATTGATTAGGCCACACTATAACAGGACGAGAACTGCGGATGTGTAGGAGGCCAGGAGGGACATGGAGACCGGGAAGCAGGAGAGGCTGCGGCTTCCCAGGAGAAACTCATCGTTGGCTTTATTGCGGTTCTTGATGGCGTAAAAGATGCCGATGGCCAACGAGGCCACCAGCATCCCGACGAAGACCAGGTAGTCGGCCCAGGTGAAGCTGCCTCTCATCCCAGCTGACCAGTCCAACGTTGATCCCAACATTTTCTTCTTATTTTTTTTCTACTTTCTCTTTTATTATACTTTTGTCTGGTTTATAATTATTTTTATTTTTATTTAGTATTTTTATTCAGTTTTTATTCTATTTTAATTTTATTCATAGGCTTCATTTTCGCTCTTGTTGATGGTTAGCACGTGAAATGTTTTTAAATTATTTTTTCAGACTCGTCAATCTTCTTGCTTTGGAAGAAACCAAAATTTTTACAAGGAATAAAAAACAAGAAATCGTCCACAATACAGATAAAAAGAGTGAAGATTTTTTTTTCACATGGATATTCTACTTAAACTTTGTCATCCAATAAATAGTGATAAACATCGATAAAGTGCTATTTATAAACACGGGGAAGCGCTAAATCCATACGGGTTCACACAGCGCCTGGGGGAATGGGAGGTAAGCAAGTTTGAGCCGAGGAAATTGATGGAGTTTCCAGTTCCTTGATTCAAGAGCCCTTCGCTCACATCAACTGACCCCCCCCCCGGTGAAGCGCTAAACCCGTGTGGGCTCTAAAGGGTGGTGAGTGGTGGAGGTTCGATCCTACTGTCACTGCCAACACTGCTGGTTATATTGCATCCAAGTAACAATATTGCAAATTGCTTTCTTAAAACTCGTTTTTTATTTTTTGCTCTGTAGGTCAAGGAACTCTGAGTCAGTCCCTCAAGGTAACAGTGAACCACGTCAGGGGTATAGTGAACCACGTCAGGGGTATAGTGAACCACGTCAGTGGTATAGTGAACCACGTCAGGGGTATAATGAACCACGTCAGGGGTATAGTGAACCACGTCAGGGGTATAATGAACCACGTCAGGGGTATAGTGAACCACGTCAGGGGTATAGTGAACCACGTCAGGGGTATAGTGAACCACGTCAGGGGTATAGTGAACCACGTCAGGGGTATAGTGAACCACGACAGGGCTATGATGAACCACTTCAGGGATGGAACGATGAGGTAAAAGGAGTGGAAAGGGAGAAAAAGTTGGCAAATGAGAGATTTTTACAAAGCAGAAGGGATATAAGGAGGATGGAATATATGGAGAGCAACAGAGAGGTTAAGATAATGGTGAGGGAGTATAAAGGAAGAACAAATAAGAGAGTGGATGAGGTTTTGTCAATAATGTTTGCTGAGAATAAGAGTTGTGGAGTGAGATTAACAGGTTGAGAAAGGTTAGGAGGGAAAGAATGGATTTTACAGTAAAAGACAGAAGAGGAGAGTTATTAAATGGGATATTGAGGGGTATTGGAAAGATGGTAAGAATATTTTGAGCTCTTAAATATCGATGTAGACAGGGAGGCAGTGATTCCATGCATTGGCCAGGAAAGTATAACATCTTTTAGAAGTCAGGAAGAGGCTGTGGGTAAAATGAAAAGGGGTAAAGCAGCTCGATTGATGAGATCAACACAGAATTGTTAAAAATAGGGAAGAGGGTATAATTTTGGAGTGGTTGGTATATTTCTTCAATAAATGTATGAAAGAGGGGAAGATAGTTAGGGATTGGCAGAGAGCCTGCTTAATTCCTTTGTATATAAGAAAAGGGGATAAAAGAGAGTGTTAAATTACAGAAGAATAAACCTGCTGAGTATACCTGGTAAAGTTTATGGTAGAGTTATTATAATAAGAATTAAGAGTAAGACAGAGAGCAGGATCGCAGATAAACAAGGAGGCTTTAGGGAGAACAGGGCATGTGTAGAATAAGTGTTTACAATGAAGCATATAAGTGAAAAGTATTTAGATAAAGGTAAGGAAGTTTACGTTGCATTTACGCATTTAGAAAAGGTTTATGATAGAGTTGATAGGGAAGCAACGTGACAAATGTTGCAAGTGTATGAAATAAGTAGTAGGTTACTGAAAGCAGTTATGAGTTTTTGTGAGGATAGTGAGGCTCATATTAGGAGAGAGATTACTTTTTAAGTAAAAGTAGACATTAGACAGGGATACCTGATGCCACCATAGTTCTTTAGTATATTTATAGATGGGGTTGTAAGAGAAGTGAATGCTAGGGTGTTGGAAAGAGGTTAGCAGAACTCGAGTCCTGGAAGTGGGGAGTACAGTGCCTGCACTCTGAAGGACGAGTATGGATATTATGTAGTTTGAAGGGGCATCTGAACTGTAGTATCGGCGAGCCTCTGACAAGACAGTGATAGAGTGAATGATGGTGAAAGTGTTTCTTCTTTAACGCGTCACCCTACCTTAGTTGGAGACGGCAAATGTGTTAAAAGAAGTGGTGTGGACGCCTCTAAGCTGATTTCATTCTACTCCCTGTTTGGTATACTAGCTCAACAAGCAGTATATTATATTATTGTAACCAGGAACAACGGTTGAGGGACTGATAACCTCAAACTCCTCCTGTTCTTCACGATTCTCCTTTGTATGGACTGATGAAGCCACTGTGTGGCGAAACGTTTCCTCAATAAAGATACCCAAGTGTTGCATATGTGTCTAACTTATCAACTTGTCGGTTCTCTGAACCATTCATCTACAGTCATTATTGTTACTTTTCCTAGCACATTGACGCTGGTATAGGGACGAGAGCTTTCTATCACTATACCAATGTTTATGATCCAGCAAGTTAGGATCACCAGTCTGGTTTGACGGAAAGGAGACAGGTTACAGATCAAGCTTTTATTCTGACAACGTTTCGAGCTGTTAGAACGAAACGTTGTTTTAAATAAAAGCTTATGTTTGCAACGTGTGACTTTCCTGGTGAAGCAAAGTTTGTGGTTCATTGGAGATGCAACGTCTCGTTGCACAAACAGCTGGTGACTAGCGTAAAAAAGATTAGGGTGAAGGAACGAAGCAAGATGATACATATGCAGGTGTATGAGGTGGGTGTGGCCATGCACACACACACACACACACACACACACACACACACACACACAGGAGCTGAGTCTCGACCCCTGCAACCACAATTAGGTGAGTACACACACACACACACTAGAGGACAGGAGGGTTATGGGAGACGTGATAACGACATATAAAATACTGCGAGGAATAGATAAGGTGGACAGAGACAAGTTGTTCCAGAGAGGGGACACAGAAACAAGGGGTCACAATTGGAAGTTCAAGACTCCTATGAGTCAAAGGGATGTTAGGAAGTATTTCTTCAGTCATAGAGTTGTCAGGAAGTGGAATAGCCTGGACAAACACTGTAAGGATAATGCAGTCCCATTCATTAACAACTGGGACCACTTCTATGGCCGAAATGACATGTATGCCAGGGATGGGGTTCACTTATCCAGGGCAGGTGTAGAATTTCTCTCTAGCTCAGTTGAGGATGTTGTTAGGGCTTTAAACTAGGATTAGTTAGAGGTATGGGTTTAGGAATGGTAAATAATGAGGGCCAAAATATTGATTCAGGCTTTGATATCATAAATCATAACAATAACAGTAATCGAGTGAC
>WNWK01033739.1:0-20937 GCA_009830355.1 Cherax destructor | reverse complement strand
AAATTAAAATTTGGGTTCTGCTCCCTTTGTTGCACCAAGTTTCCTCTCAGTGGTCCACTCCTGGTTCCTTGTTTCTCCGTCGTTTCTTTTTCTATTTTGCTCACTGTATTCAATACCGTGAGCAAGCACCCCTGTCCTTGTCTCTTATCCCTCTTTTTTGGGTATCGATAAACGTTAAACCACCACTAGGCACTGGCGCAACTCGATTAGGCCTAGTTCTCAACCGTTCCCTACCCGGCACTCTTTCCCTGGCACTATTAACATTGTTTTCTTCTGTGATCATTTATATTTCCCTTTTTCTGGTCTTAAATGATTATGCCCCCTTTGACCTTGCACACGCCTATTTGCTGTTCACTGATCCCTCTGAGACACCGAAAGACGTTTTTAACGGAGCCAAACACGTGATTTCCCCATTTCCCCACTTCCCACTGGGCCTGTTGATATGTGTGTGTGTGTGTGTGTGTGTGAAACACTTAAATGTTTTGGCCCTGCCGGGAATTGAACCCCGGGCCCTCCGTGCAAGCAAGAGCGCCAGCCCAATGCCATGGGGGCGTGTGTATGTGCATGTACTCACCTAGTTCTGGTTGCAGGGCCGAGTCACAGCTCCTGGCCCCGCCTCTTCACTGGCCGCTCCCTTCGCCATGAGCTTTATCATACCTCTTCTTAAAGCTATGTATGGAACCTGCCTCCACTACATCGCTTCCCAAACTATTCCACTTCCCGACCACTCCATGAGCTTTATCATACGTTGTCTTAAAACTATGTATGGTTCCTGCCTCCACTATATCTTTCTCTAGACTATTCCACTTCCTGACTACTCTGTGACTGAAGAAATACTTCCTAACATCTATGTGATTCATCTGAGTCTTCAACTTCCAACTGTGTCCCCTTGTTGCTGTGTCCCATCTCTGGAACATTCTGTCTTTTTCCACCTTGTCAATTCCTCTTAGTATCTTATATGTCGTTAGCATGTCCCCCCTATCTCTCCTGTCCTCCAGTGTCGTCAGGTCGATTTCCCTTAACCTCTCCTCGTAAGACATACCCCTTAGCTCTGGGACTAGTCTTGTTGCAAACCTTTGCACTTTCTCTAGCTTCTTCACGTGCTTGGCTAGGTGTGGGTTTCAAACTGGTGCTGCATACTCCAGTATGGGCCTTACGTACACAGTGTACAGAGTCCTGAACGTTTCTTTATTAAGATATCGGAATGCTGTTCTTAGGTTTGCTAGGCGCCCATATACTGCAGCAGTTATTTGGTTGATGTGCGCCTCAGGAGATGTGCTTGGTGTTATACTCACCCCAAGATCTTTTTCCTTGATTGAGGTCTGTAGTCTCTGGCCCCCTAGACTGTACTCCGTCTGCGGTCTTCTTTGTCCTTCCCCAATCTTCATGACTTTGCACTTGGTGGGGTTGAACTCCAGGAGCCAATTGCTGGACCAGGCTTGCAGTCTGTCCAGATCCCTTTGTAGTTCTGCCTGGTTCTCGTCCGATTGAATTCTTCTCATCAACTTCACATCATCTCCAAACAGGGACACTTCGGTGTCTATTCCTTCCCTCATGTCGTTCACAAATACCAGAAACAGCACTGGTCCTAGGACTGACCCCTGTGGAACCCCACTCGTCACGGGCGCCCACTCTGACACCTTGCCACATACCATGACTCGCTGCTGTCTTCCTGACAGGTATTCCCTGATCCATTGTAGTGCCTTCCCTGTTACCCCTGCCTGGTCCTTCAGCTTCTGCACTAATCTCTTGTGTGGAACTGTGTCAAACGCCTTCTACAGTCCAAGAATATGCAATCTACCCACCCTCTCTCTTTGTCTTACTGCTGTCACCCCTGTCGTAGAACTCCAGTAGGTTTGTGACACAGGATTTCCCGTCCCTGAAACCGTATTGGCCGTCGTTAATAAGATCATTCCTTTCTAGGTGTGTATATGTATGTGTGTGTGACCCAACAATTAAAATTTGCACCAATAACTAATTACAGATGTGGCTGGGTGTAGACTAATAGATTGCTCATTGCTTTATAATTTGTTCATGATTGCAACCATGTATAGACGTAAGTAAATTTACTTTTCTTACATGATTCATTACCTTTGTACCTTGTTCAGATATCAAAACTTTGGGGCCCAGTCTCTGGACCCTTTATATACCTCTGTAATCAGCAAATACCTTTGTAACTTGTCATGATTGTGACCAGATCCATCTGAGTTCATTACCTTTGTAACTTGCTCAGCTATCAAACATTGAGGTCCAGTCCCTGGACCCATTATGTACCTCTGTAATCTTTTAACTACCGCCCACAGGATGGGTATGGGGTGCATAATAAAGATATCAAACTAACTAACTGATCCGGGCTTTGCAACAATCTAGTGTTCAGCTTCAATAACTAGAATACATACGTACCACACCTTCCCGTGATAAACAAGCCAACACGCCCCTGTGATCCGAAAATCCAACATCCACACAAGTCACATTCTCCACCCTCACATCCCCTGACACATATATTCTATCTAATCTAGCAGCGAACTTCTCCTGGGCAAAAGTATGTCTACAAAACACCCCCGGATCACATCCCCCACTTATCACACCCAAAACATCCCTAAAATCTCCCAATAAACATCCTGCCCCTCTTGGCTCTACATCCCTCTTACGGATTACACAATTCCAGTCACCAGCAACAACAAATCTCGGTAATCCTCTCAGAAAATAAACCAACTCATTACGAACAAAATCTTCCTTAACACGACGACTATTCGCAGCAGGCATGTAAACCCCGATTAAACATACCTGGATATCCCCCCAAACCCCATCAACTCGAAAAATCCTACCCTCCCTCCCTCCTCCCAAGACCTTAACGTAAAATGTCTGGTTTCCCTGACCCCAACAGTAACCTCCCCTTTGAAATTCATTCAGACTCAAGTCCCTTCCACACCTAAAATTATGCTCCTGAAGGCAGCATACATCAACACGTAGTCGTCGCAAAGTCACTTCAACCCATTTCTTCTTTACCTATGCACGGAGGCCATTAACATTCTTATTCTGAAACGTAAAAACTATAACGGGGGTTTTCCTCTCTGCTTCTGTATCCTATGCCATCCCGGCGGGACAGAACTGCCACTTGCACTACTACCGTTTCCTAACCCTCCATTCTGGCCTAACAATGCCCCCTTTTTCCCTTCGCCATGTCTGCCCAGGCCTTTTTTACCAGACCTCTGACCAGGCGTTAAAATATCATCACCAGCCACCTCACTAGGCCGTTTACGGGATATACTCGTGCAAACCATGATGCACCGGATGCACCTCGACCTCCATTACCACATTCGATACACGAGACAGCTCATCGACCTCAACACCATCAACACATCCAATTCGTAACTCTTCCACCTCAGTCACCACCTCCGCAGTCAACATGCCAACCGTTGTCGGACTCTCGAGCATCCTGTGAAGGTCCTCGAAAGTAGGATCCACCAATCCCACCTCTTCGCCAACAACATCCCCGTCAGAATTATTCAGCGCCGACTCCTGAGTCGGGGCCTGCATATCCATAGATAAAGTCTGCACGAGCACCTCTTCCTCAGGAATTTCGTCGCTCCATTTCTCAGTACTCGTCCCAACTCCTGCAGTCTCTTACACATCCGGTTCCACCAGCTGTACCATGCCCTCCTGCGCCGCCTGATCAGCAACAGCTGTTCGATCGTCCAAGGCCCGTCGCGGCAGGTCCCGTCATTTCTCACACATCACTGTCATATGTCCTCAGGATGCACAGAGCCGACAGGTACATATCTGCCCAGGGTATGTAACGTACACCTGGGTCTTAAAGGCTTCCATGAACACATACGATGGAAACTGCCGTCGCAGAGTCATTTTAAGGACAAAAGAGCCCTCCGGCATTCCTTCATACACACCCTGGGCCCAACGCCCCACAGCAGCTACGTGAATAACTCCAAACTGTCCGAAAACCTTCCGAACATCCACTTCATCAGCTTCAAATGAGTATTCCGAATTCTTATCCAAGAATAATGCATAGATACATCTCGTAGACGTACCTCCAAGCCAGTTTGGATCACCATCCTCCGTTTCTGATACTTATTCACAATTGCCTCGTAAGCACCAGTGCTGGAAAACTTGACAAAGATCCTGACGGCAGTATTAAAGGAAACCCCATACAGATCAGCAACCGGGATCCTGTAAGTGTCCCTAATTATCAAGGGCAGCAGCACATCAGCCGTACTAGGGTAAACAGCTCCCTGCATAAGCTCAATAAAAACTGTGTCTTAACACATCGCCGCTGTAACTGGCAGCCATCTGCGTTGGGCGGACCAGTAACAATGCTGTACGATACTGTCACCAGGGGACCCAGCACACCCTTCCTCCGCCAAGGATTTGAGGCTGCGATTTAAAAATAGTTAATTTAAAATGACCCTTCTTATATTATGACAATAGGGCGAAACAGACAGGCTAGGATGGCCTTGGATAGAGTGGGATTGGTAAGAATAGCATACGATAGTAATACATTAGTATTCTTTTATTAATTTATCGGGTAACTATTATATTTTAAAAAGTGGTGTGACCCCCGAGTTTCGTAAAACTTCAATCCTGAAGTTCTGCTCAGAGTGCCATTACGAACAAAGATTTATCCTACTTAAGGAAGAAATTTGAGCTGTAGGTTAGTCTAGTTTCAGACCCCAAAATACACTTCGACAAGAACTTACAAAATTATACTTACATAATTGCACGATTTCCGGGAGTATTCTGTTTAACCGAGGGTCCACTGTATATAGTAGTTTCCCTATGGCCCTGATCCAAATTTACCTCCTTCACTATACTTAGGATAGCCTAGGATAGTGTTGGATGAGACTAGTATAGCCTAGAGTTAATGTGATATGAGGCTAGGGGGATAGCCTATTATAGTGTGGGATAGTGTGGAAAAGGCTGGGATAGCCTAGAATAGTGTGGGATAGGCTGGGATAGTTTGGGAGAGCCTAGGATATGTGGGATAGCCTAGGATAGTGTGGGATAGGCTGGAATAGCCTAGGATAGAGTGTGATAGACTGGGATAGCCTAGGATAGTGTGGGATAGCATAGGATAGTGTGGGATAGCATAGGATAGTGTGGGATAGCATAGGATAGTGTGGGAAAGGCTGGGATATCCTAGAATACTGTGGGATTGGCTGGGATACCCTAGGATAGTGTGGGATAGCCTGGGATTGTGTGGGATAGGATGGAATTTCCTAGGATAGTGTGGAAAAGGCTGGGATAGCCTAGAATAGTGTGGGATAGGCTGGGATAGCCTTGGATAGTTTGGGATAGGCTAGGATAGCGTGAGATAGGTTAGGAAAGAGTAAAACAGCCTAGGATAGTGTGGCATAGGCTTGGATAGCCTACGGTTATGTGGGGTAGGCCGCAATAGCCTAGATAGTGTGGGATAGGCTACGATAGCCTAGGATAGTGTGGAACAGGCTGGGATAGCCTAGGATACAGTGGGATAGGCTTGGATAGCCTAGGATAGTGTGGGATAGGCTAGGGTAGCCTAGCATAGTGTGGGATTGGTTAGGATAGACTAGGATAGGGATATATTTGTTTTCTTTCATTAATTTATGGGATAACTATTTATATTAATTTTATTAACACATCGGCCGTTTCCCACCAAGACAGGGTGGCCCGACAAAGAAAACCTTTCATCACCATTCACTCCATCACTGTCTTGCCAGAGGCGTGCTTACACTACAGCTACAAAACTGCAACACTAACACCCCTCCTTCAGAGTGCAGACACTGTACTTCCCATCTCCAGGACTCAAGTCCAGCCTGCCGGTTTCCCTGAAACCCTTCGTAAATGTTACCTTGCCTACACTCCAACAGCACGTCAAGTCCTAAAAACCATTTGTCTCCATTCGCTCCTATCTAACATGCTCATGCATGCTTGCTGGAAATCAAAGTCCCTCGCACACAAAACCTCTTTTACCCCCTCCCTCCAACCTTTTCTAGGCCGACCCCTACCCCGCCTTCCCTCCACTACAGATTTATCCACTCTTGAAGTCATTCTATTTTTCTCCATCCTTTCTATATGTCCAAACCATCTCAACAACCCCTCCTCACCTCTCTGGATAATAGTTTTAGTAATCCCACACCTCCTCCTAATCTCCAAACTACGGATTCTCTGGATTATATTAGTACACATCAGTGTACCCCAGTGGTAAGAGTCGCACCTCTTACCCCTAGGTCGGGGTTCGAGCCCCGGACGAACTAAAAAGAAAAAAAAAAGAAAAAAAATGTAAACTGTAGCCTTTTTATATATGCTGTATAACCCCTGTGGTTTAGCGCTTCTATTTGATTATAATAATAATCTGGATTATATTCACAACACACATTGCCCTCAGACACAACATCTCCACTGCCTCCAGCCTTCTCCTTGTTGCAACATTCACAACCCTCACACCCATACAAGAGTGTTCTTATAACTATACTCTCATACATTCCCCTCTTTGCTTTCATGGATAAAGTTCTCTGTCTCCACAAGCTCCTCAGTGCACCACTCACCTTTTTTCCCTCGTCAATTCTATGATTCACCTCATCCTTCATATGCCCATCTGCTGACACATCCACTCCCAAATATCTGAACACATTCACCTCCTCCATACTCTCTCCCTCCAATCTGATATCCAATCTTCTGTTATATTTTTTTTTTTGTTATCCTCATCAACTTACTCTTTCCTATATTTACTTTTAATTTCCTTCTTTTACATACCCTATCAAACTCATCCACCAACCTCTTCAACTTCTCTTCAGAATCCTCCAAAAGCACAGTGTCATCAGCAAAGAGCAACTGTGACAATTCCCACTTTGTGTTAGATTCTTTATCTTTCAACCCCACACCTCTTGCCAAAACCCGAGCATTCACTTCTCTTACAACTCCATCTATAAATATATTAAACAACCATCGTGACATCACACATCCCTGTCTAAGGCCTACTTTTACTGGGAAATAATCTCCATCTCCCCTACATACTCTAACCTGTGCCTCACTATCCTCGTAAAAACTTATCAAAGCTTTCAATAACCTACCTCCTATTCCATACATTTGCAACATCTGCCACATTGCCCCTCTATCCACCCTATCATATGCCTTTTCCAAATCCATAAATGCCACAAACACCTCTTTACTCTTATCTAAATATTGTTCACCTATATATTTCACTGCAAACACTTGGTCTACACACCCCCTACCTTTTCTAAAGCCTCCTTGTTCATCCGATATCCTGCTCTCTGTCTTACTCCTAATTATTTCAATAATAACTCTACCATACACTTTACCAGGTATACTCAACAGACTTATTCTCCTATAATTTTTACACTCTCGTTTGTCTCCTTTGCCTTTATACAAAGGAATTATGCATGCTCTCTGCCAATCCCTAGGTACCTTACCCTCTTCTATACATTTATTAAATAAAAACACTAACCACTCTAAAACTATATTCCAACTTGCCTATAACATTTCTATCTTTATCCCATCAATCCCAGCTTCTTTACCCCCTTTCATTCTACTCACTGCCTCACGAACATCCCCCACACTCACAACTGGTTCTTCCTCACTCTTATGAGATGTTATTCCTACCTGCCCTATACACGAAATCACAGCTCCCCTATCTTCGTCAACATTTAACAATTCCTCCAAATATTCCTTCCATCTTCCCGATACCTCTTACTCTTCGTTTAATAGCTCTCCTCTAATATTATTAAATAACATATCCTTTTGTTCCCTAGGCTTTCTCAACTTATTAATCTCACTCCAAAACTTTTTCTTATTTTCAACAAAATTGTTGTTAACATCTCACACCCTCTATCATTTGCTCTCTTTTTACACTGCTTTACCACTCTCTTAACCTCTCTTTTTCTCTCCATATACTCCTCCCTCCTTGCATCATTTCTACTTTGTAAAAACCTCTCATATGCTAGCTTTTTCTTTTTACTACTCTCTTTACATCATCATTACACCAATCGCTCTTCTTCCCTCCCTCACCCACTTTCCTATAACCACAAACTTCTGCTGAACACTCTAGCACAATATTTTTTAAACTTACCCCATACCTCTTCTACACCATTGATTATACTCTCACTAGTCCATCTGTCCTCCAACAGTTGTTTATATCTTACCCTAACTGCCTCCTCCTTTAGTTTATATATCTTCACTTCTCTCTTACTTGCTGCTTCCATTTTTCTTGTATCCCATCTACCTTTTACTCTCACTGTAGCTACAACTAAAAAGTTATCTGATATATCTGTGGCCCCTCTATAAACATGTACATCCTGAAGTCTACCCAACAGTCTTTTATCTACCAATATGTAGTCCAACAAACTACATCATATCTTGTATACTTATTTATCTTCCTTTTCTTAAAATATGTGTTACCTATAACCAAACCCCTTTCTATATACAAAGTTCAATCAAATGCTCCCATTATCATTTACACCTGGTACCCCAAACTTACCTACCACCCCCTCTCTAAACACTTCTACTTTAGCATTTAGGTCTCCTACCACGATTACTCTCTCACTTGGCTCAAAAGTTCCTACACACTCGCTTAACATCTCCCAAAATCTCTCTCTCCTCTACACTCCTCTCTTCTCCAGGTGCATATGCACTTATTATGACCCACTTTTCACATCCGACCCTTATTTTAATCCACATAATCCTTGAATTTATACATTAATGTTCCCTCTTCTCCCTCCATAACTGATCCTTCAACATTATTGTTATCCCTTCCTTAGCTCTAGCTCTCTCAGATACTCCTGACTTAATCCCATTTATTTCTCCCCACTGAAACTCGCTTACCCCCTTCAGCTTTGTTTCGCTTAGGTCCAGGACATCCAACTTCTTTTCATTCATAACATTAGCAATCATCTCTTTCTTATCATCCGCACTACATCCACGCACATTTAAACATCCCAATTTTATGAAGTTTTTCCTTATCTTGTTTTTAGTAATTTATACTGGAGAAGGGGTTACTAACCCATTGCTCCCGGCATTTAGTCGCTTCTTACGACACGCATAGCTTACGGAGGAAGAATTCTGTTCCACTTCCCCATGGAGATAAGCAGAAATAAAAAAGAAAAAGAACTAAGTTGTATACTTTCCCTATGGCCCTATCCAAATTTCCTCCCTTCACTATACGTAGGAAAGCATTGGATAGTGACAGATAGGCTTCGATAGTGTGGAAAAGGGTGGGATAGCCTAGGTTAGTGTGGGATAGGCTAGGATATCCTAGGTTAGTGTGGGATAGGCTAGGTTAGTGTGAGATAGGGTGGAATAGACTGGGATAGAGTGCAATAGCCTGGGATAGTTTGGGAGAGCCTAGGATAGTTTGGGATAGGCTGGGATAGACTAGGATAGTGTAGTATAGCCTGAGACTCTATGATAGAGTGTGATAGGCTAGGATAGCCTATGATAGTGTGGAATAGCCTAGGATAGTGTGGGATAGCCTAGGATAGTGTGGGATAGCCTAGGATAGTGTGGGATAGCCTAGGATAGTGTGGGATAGGCTTGGATAGCCTAGGATAGTGTGGGATAACTTAGGAAAGTGTGTGATAGGGTGGGATATCCTAGGATAGTGTGGAATAGGCTGGGATAGCCTAGGATAGTGTGGCCTCGATCCACCCAAAGATGATAATCATTCTGCATATGTAAATCTTACTCTAGCAGAATTGGGGTTAAATGTAAATAGATTATATAATTAGATGATTGAGTTAAGAGAAACTGTCGTCTGTGTGTTTTGTTATTAGATGTTAAATATCGTGCGGGGTTTGTGGATGGTGGCTGGTATACTAACGGAGTCTGTGAGGAGAGATACCCCAACCACCTGATAGGCCTACGTACTTCCAAGGAGTGAGAGCGGGCGCTTGGAGATGTATTGTATGCCGAGACGTCATATGTAAAATGGCCAAGCTGTCAGTAATATGTACTGAAGCTTGTTGTTACACTTGTGTAGTGTATTATAAGTAATCCTAGCTATGTTATATGTCTGATCCCTTTGTTACTTGTGACGTCAGAGACCCGCGCATGTACGCACGTAGACCCAAGCGTCATTCTCATTCTCGTGATAGGCTTAGAGCTGGACAGAAGTGCTGGGTCTTCCCAGCACTTCTGAGGCCCGCGCACATGACGTCACAAGTAACAAAGGGATCAGACATATAACATAGCTAGGATTACTTATAATACACTACACAAGTGTAACAAAAAGCTTCAGTACATATTACTGACATAGCTAGGAAAGCCTTGGATAATGTGGGATAGGCTAGGATATCGTTGGATAGGTTAGGAAAGCGATTGTCTTCGATAGTGTGGTGTAGGCTGCAATAGCCTAGGATAGTGTGGAATAGGCTGGAATAACATAGGATAGTGTGAGATAGGCTGGGATAGCTTAGGATAGTGTGGGATAGAGAAGTATAGTCTAGGAGAGTGTCGGATAAGCTAGGATAGTGTGGGATAGGCTGGGATAGCCTAGGTTAGAGTAGGATAGGCTGGAATAGCCTAGGATAGTGTGGGATAGGATGGGACAGTCTAGGATAGTGTGGGAAAGGCTGAGATAGCCTAGGATAGTGTGTGATAGGCTAGGATAGAGTACAATAGGATAGGATTGCCTAGAATACCTTGGGATAGCCTAGGTTAGTATGGGAAGGGCTAGGATAGCCTACGATTGTGTGGGATAGGCTGGGTTAGCCTAGGATAGTGTGGCATAGGCATGGATAGCCTAGGATAGTGTGGGATAGGCTAGGATAGCCTAGGATAGCGTTGGATAGGCTAGGATAGCTTTTGATAGTTTGGGATAGCCTAGGATGGTGTGGGATAGGCTGGGATAGCCTAGGATGGTGTGGGATAGGCTGGGATAGCCTAGGATAGTGTGGGATAAGCTGGGATAGCTTAGGATAGTGTGTGATAGGCTAGCATATTGTGGGATAGAGTAAGATAGTCTAGGAGAGTGTCGGATATGCTGGAATAGCCTTGGATAATGTGGGATATGCTGGGATATCCTAGGATATTGTGGGATAGGCTACGATTGCCATGGAAAGTGTGGAATAGGCTAGGATAGCCTAGGATACAGTGGGATAGCTTAGGATAGTGTGGGATAGACTGGAATAGCCTAGGTTAGTGTGGGATAAGCTGGAATAGCCTAGGATAATGTGGGATAGGCTGGGATAACCTAGGATAGTGTGGGATAGCCTGGCATAGTGTTGCATAGGCTGGGATAGTGTGAGAGAGCCTTCGATATGTGGAATAGGCTGGGATAGACTATGATAGTGTGGGATAGGCTGAAATGGCCTAGGATAGAGTGCGATAGGCTGGGATAGCCTATGTTAGTGTGGAATAGCCGAGGATAGCGTGGGATAGCCTAAGATTGTGTGGGAAAGGTTGGGATATCCTAATAGTGTTGGATTGGCTGAGATAGCCTAGAATAGTGTGGGATAGGCTGGGATAGCCTAGGAGTCTGTGGGATAGGATGGGATAGCCTTGGATAGTTTGGGATAGGCTAGGATAGTGTGGGATAGGTTAGGGAAAGAGTATGATAGCCTAGGATAGTGTGGGAAAGGCTGGGATAGCCTAGGATAGTGTGGAATAGGCTGGGATAGCCTAGGATTCAGTGGGATAGCCTAGGATAGTGTGGGATAGACTAGGATAGCCTTGGATAATGTGGGATAGGCTAGGATAGTGTGGAATAGGCTAGGATAACCTTGGATAATGTGGGATAGGCTAGGATAGCCTAGGATAATGTGGCATAGGCATGGATAGCCTAGGATCAATCAATCAATCAATCAAATTTATTTCTGATAATATTACAAAGTGTGGTTTACATATTATGTTATTTAGACATTTTATTAAGTAAGTATTACAAGAAGGCCAATAATATGCCTAGGTATGCCTAGGAAATGATTATAATTGTATTAAGGTTAGGTAATTGTAGTGATTAACTAGGTTTACAAAATTGAGGTAGTTTAAAAATTTAACAATTTAACAATTAGTTTATATATTAATGTAAATGGTGACGTGTTGGCATGATACAGTTTCTATATTGGAGTGTCTTAGGCAAACTTATGACTAGCTTAAGAATTATGAAGCAATAGTTGTATTAGAATTTTGGTTACAGTCATGTGCAAATTAAGGGGAATCACATATATCAATAAGTGTATTTTGCTGTGGATATGTGCAAGATAAAGTAGTTTTCATGTGGTTAGCTACCGGTTGGGTGCGTAAGTGAGATAAGATGTTTTTTAAAGGTGCTTTTGAAAATGGAGGTTGTGTCTGCAGTTCTAGAGTTTTTAGGTAGGGAGTTCCAGATTTTAGGCCCTTTTATGTACATTGAATTTTTGTATAGATTTAGTCGGACACGGGGAATGTCAAAGAGATGTTTGTGTCTGGTATTATGCCTATGGGTCCTGTCACAACTGTCAAGAAAGTGTTTTAGCTCAGGGTTAAAGTTGGAATTTATGGTTCTATAAATGTAGATAGCAGAGTAATAAGTGTGGATGTTCTGAACAGTGAGTAGGTTTAGGTTTTTGAAGAGTGGGGGGGGGGTGCCTAGCGTTGGATTGCATGATAATTCTTACTGCGGCTTTTTGTTAGGTTATTATTGGCTTTAGGTGGGTAATTGCTGTTGATCCCCAATCACAAATGGCATATGTGAGATAGGGATAGATGAGTGAATAGTATAGTGTGAGTAGGGCTGATTGTGGTACATAATACCGTATCTTAGGGAGGATCCCCACAGTTTTGGACACTTTCTTTGCTATGTGCTGGATATGGGTGCTGAATTTCAGGCTGCTGTCAAGGTGAAGGCCCAGGAATTTGCCCTCAATACGAGTGTTGTTGATCTTAATGTTTAAATGTGCATCACCTGCTCTGTGTGGGATAGGCTTGGATAGCCTAGGAAAGTGTGAAATAGGCTAGGATAGCCTAGGATACAGTGGGATAGCTTAGGATAGTGTGGGATACGCTGGAATAGCCTAGCATAGTGTGGGATTGGCTAGGATAGACTAGGATAGTGATACATTTGTTATCTTTGATTAATTTATCGGGTAACTATTATATTTTAAAAAGTTGTATACTTCCCTTATGGCCCTATACAAATTTCCTCCCTTCACTATACTTATGATAGCCTAGGATAGTGCCGGATAGCCAAGGATAGTGTGGGATAGGCTAGGATAAAGTAGGATATCCTAAGATAGTGTGGGATAACCTGGAATAGCCTAGGTTAGTGTAGGATAACCTGGGATAGCCTAGGATAGCGTGGGATAAGCTGGTATAGCCTAGGATAGTGTTGGATAAGCTGGGATATCCTATAATACAGTGTGATAGTCTATGATAGTATGGGATTATCCGGGATAGCCTTGGATGGTGTGGGATAGGCTGGGATAACCTAGGATAGTGTGGGATAGGCTGAGATAGCCTAGGATTGTGTGAAATATGCTGAGATAGCCTAGGATAGTGTGGGATAGGCTAGGATAGGCTAGGATAGCTTTGAATACTGTAGAATAGCCTAGGATAGTGTGGGATAGGCTACAATAGCCTAGGATAGTGTGGAATAGGCAGGGATAGCCTAGGATAGTGAAGGATAGGCTGGGATAGCCTAGGACAGTGTGGAATAGGCTGGGATAGCCTATGACAATGTGGGATAGGCTAGGAGAGTGTTGGATAGGCTGGATAGCCTAGGTTAGTGTGAGATAGGCTAGGATAGCCTAGGTTACAGTGGGATAGGCTAGGATGGCCTTGGATAGTGTGGGATTGCTTAGGAGCCAAGCAGCCTGGTTCATGACCCAGGATGCAGCAACAACGGCTGCTCCTATATTTTGCCATCCCTGGGCCGGCCCAAACTCCAGTGATGACCTATTTGCAAGAACCGTTGCAACAACACACAAGGAACTTATAGTGACAAGAAAACTGACGGTGACTACAGTGAAATGGACCAAATAGGACCAAAAGAGGAGACCTGCATTCAAATACCAGACCCGCTACCAGACGAACAACCAGACAAACAGTCGTTTTCCACCACACTGAAGTAACTGACTCACATATCAACTGCACAGTGTTCAATGTGAAGTCAACATAAGGGAAAACCTAATAAAAAAAACTACAAGGACACTGACAGGTCTGTAGTGTTGAGTGGTGTGGTGTCGGTTTTTTTCCTCAGTGCCAGGTGAGGGAAGGAAGTGAACATTTAATCATTGCTGACTGGCATTTAATCACCAGCTACTAGACGTACAACAACGAAGCGACGTTCTAACTATACTGAGAGTAGCTGACCATATCAACTGCAGCAGTGTTAATTAATAATGGGAGGGAAACAGGAGAAACCGCCAAATCTACAAAACAAACTCCAAGAAAACTGTTAGGCTATAGCGGCGGCTCTTCCCCTCAGTGCCAAATGCGGGAAGGAAGTGGCTTAGTTATACAGCCAAGGATATTTTTTCAATAGTTGTCTTCCATATTAACTGACCAGTGTACATTAGGAGGGAAACATAGGAGAAAACGCCAAATCTAACGACAAAACTCCAAGGAATCTGTCAGTGGCAGTGGCCGTTTTTCCCTCACTGCTTTTAAAAATGGCTGACACATCAACTCTACGAGGACTAGCAACAACGACGAGCCCCGCTAAATGGGATTGATGAGGCTGTGTGCGGACATCGCATTGATTAAATTTTATTTTTTTACACTGCCAGGATGGAAATGAGCTAGAAGTGTGATAGGTGAAGCCGGACTGTGAAGTGAGGAGTGAAGGGAGTTTCTGAAGTAAGGGGATAAGTAAGGGGTAATGGGGGCATGTGATAACAGGAAATTTACTTGTAATCAGTGGAGATTTCTAGAGTAGTTACTAGGTCATTACTAGGTGTCTGATAGGATTAGATATTTTTTTTTAATACGTAACAAAAAAAAAAAAAAAAAAAAAATTTGGTTGTGAAGTGATAAAGAGTGAAAATGGGTAGCGTAAGAGTGGTTCAGGCTGCTGTAATTATATTTATCATTATACTGCATTTCTCTGAAGAAATGCAGAGAAATGCAGTCATGGGGACTGGAAAAGGTGAATGGGGTGATAGCTCCCTGGAAAGTGAAAGCCCAACAGTGGCCATCATACCAGAAACGTAAGTGCCACTATCGCAGCAAGGTATGACAACACCACATATCCAAACAAAAACAATGGCGCACAGCTTTTACAGTGGAGCTATAAAGTGGTGATATCCATACTAATCCAGGACCTCAAACTATAGTACAGGTGCAAAACAGACAGATAAATCATGGTGATAATGACGGTCTAAGACCTAGGAATGATAACCCTAACTCTATATGTAATACACAGATAGGTCAATGTGAGACAATAGAACCATTCTTAATATCTCAGACACCTGGAGTATATGTACCTGGAGAGAGTTCCAGGCGTCAACGCCCCTGCGGCCCGGTCTGTGACCAGGCCTTATGTTGGATCAGAGCCTGATCAACCAGGCTGTTACTGCTGGCCGCACGCAGTCCGACGTATGAACCACAGCCCGGCTGGTCAGGTACTGACTTTAGGTGCCTGTCCAATGCCTGCTTGAAGACAGCCAGGGGTCTATTGGTAATCCCCCTTATGTACGCTGGGAGGCAGTTGAACAGTCTTGGCCCCCTGACACTTATTATGTTGTCTCTCAACGTGCTAGTGGCACCCCTGCTTTTCATTGGGGGGATGTTACATCGCCTGCCGAGTCTTTTGCTTTCGTAGGGAGTGACTCTCGTGTGCAAGTTTGGTACTAATCCCTCAAGAATTTTCCATGTGTATATAATAATATATCTCTCCCGCCTGCGTTCTAGGGAGCACAGGTTTAGGAACTTCAAGCATTCCCAGTAATTGAGGTGGTTTATCGCAGTTATGCGTGCCGTGAAGGTTCTCTGCACATTTTCTAGGTCAGCAATATCACCTGCCTTGAAAGGTGCAGTTAGTGTGCAGCAATATTCCAGCCTAGATAGAACAAGCGACCTGAAAAGTGTCAACATGGGCTTGGCATCCCTGGTTTTGAAGGTTCTCATTATCCATCCTGTCATTTTTCGAGCAGATGCGATTGCTACGGTGTTATGGTCCCTGAAGGTGAGATTCTCTGACATGATCACTCCCAGGTCTTTGACATTAGTTTTTTGCTCTATTGTGTGGTTGGAATTTGTTTTGTACTCTGATGAGATTTTAATTTCCTCACGTTTTCCATATCTGAGTAATTGAAATTTCTCATCATTGAACTTCATATTGTTTTCTGCACCCCATTTAAAGATTTGGTTTATGTCTGCTTGGAGTCTTGCAGTGTCTTCAACGGTGGACACTGTCATGCAGATTCGGGTGTCATCTGCAGAGGAAGACACAGTACTGTGGCTTATATCCCTGTCAATGTCTGATATGAGGATGAGGAACAGGATGGGAGCGAGTACTGTGCCTTGTGGAACAGAGCTTTTCACTGTAGCCGCCTCAGACTTTACTCTGTTGACTACTACTCTTTGTGTTCTAATTGATAAGAAATTATAGATCCATCTACCAACTTTTCCTGTTATTCCTTTATCACGCATTTTGTGTGCTATTACACCATGGTCACATTTGTCAAAGGCTTTTGCAAAGTCTGTGTATATAACATCTGCATTGTGTTTGTCTTCTAGAGTGGTGACCTGTACTTAGCTTGAGTGGTGACCTGTACTTAGCTCATTAGTGACCTGTACTTAGCCCAGTGGTGACCTGTACTTAGCTAAGTGGTGATCTGTACTCAGTGACGACGTAACTAGTGTACTCTCTGTGAACTGAACCAAGATGCCTTCCATGGAGCAACTTTACCAGCAGCTTAAGGAAGAATTGAGGGTAGAGAAGTGTGAGGGAAAAGTGGATTTTAATTGGGGTTTAGGGTTGTTCAGACAGCCTGGGGATCATTAACTAGTCTCAGCCTGTGCTTCCATCTAGCGGGCTGAGGCAAACCCTCCCAGTTCCTGGCTGTCTGTGTTTTAGTTGCTACTCCTGGTAGTAGTAACCTTACCTGGTGTGGTAACCGTAATTTTTTCTCCTGATCAACTTTGCTGCTGGCTTGGTCAGCCCAAACAGACGCTGAGATTTACAAGAGACAAATTTAAGTCCAATCCGACTTTGAGTACTTCGTCAACTCAACCTCTACTACGTCTTCATACGTACTTCGACCAGTGGCATAGGAGACTTCTTAACATTAAGCCCATGGAGACTCTTCACCATCTCATCAGCTCCTGAGACCTATCCTGGGCCTTATATTCTCTGACCCTACATCATGCCAGAACCACATCGGCCACTTTCTTTTTTTTTTTTTTTATATTTTGTAATAAACTCCAGAAAAATCCTTTATCATTATTATACCAAAGAGTCCATTATTCATTTACTTATTTTTCCATTTATTTTTTGTTCAGGTGGAAGGCGTTTTCCTGACAATGGCGACCTTTCCATGATATGGACTCTTGCGGCAACATCTTACTGATGGTTCACTGGTTCGTGAGTATAACATTTAAGATTGTAAAGGGTGAGTTGGTATCAGTAAGATGTCAAGTCATTGCTGGTAGTCTGGTTGACTTACCGTTGTATGGTTCTTGGGTTGGGTTTAGAAGTTTGCTCATTTTTTTGGACCTGGGGAACTTCCGTAATAACCCCTCCTGGGTGAACCGTGTTTATTTATCATAGTGAAGGCTTTTGAGCCCACTAGAGTTTCTTCCAAGTTGGAAATAAGGTCATTTTCTTCTTTGGGAAGGTTTGAAAGTGTGCGGACGAGGTCCCTCTTTTGAAACAGTCGTTTCAGTTGTTAATTAAGTTTGGTTAGTGAAACATTTTTTTATGATGGATTCTTTAGATTTCTTGTTAAGGTCTGGAAAAGACATGGGATTTACAGGTCAGAATCTTGATAGCTATATTACTGCTAAAATAGCTATAGAAGAGAAAAAGGAATAGGAAAGACTAGCTTTAGCCAAAAAGGAGGAATAGGAAAGACTAGCTCGAGAAAATGAAAGGATTGCTCGTGAGGACAAAATAGAACAGGAAAGGATAGCTAGAGAAGACAGAGTTCAGGCAAGGGAAGTAGCCTTCAAGATGAGAGATTGAAGAACAAGCAGAGAGAGTTAGAACAGTTAAGATTGGAATTGGAAACTAAGAAGGTAGAGCAGTCTAAGCATAAAATAGATGAATGGGTACTAGAATACCCTACCCATGAATCTAATATTAGGATGCCTCAAACACCACCTTTCACAGAGCAGGATGACATCGCGGCATATATCACCAGATTCGAAAACACTGCCACACTCTGTGAGTGGCCCTCAGATTCGTGGTCTACTAGACTTGGATTACTTCTCTCAGGTACAGCTTTAAATGTATATTCCACCTTACCAGCGGAAATAATAACTGATTATCCTCTGCTAAAGAAAGCCATACTTCAAGCTTTCAAAAAAAAACACTCACCATTACAGGTCTGAGTTTCGTCACACTAGAATATCCCCAATCAGAATTACATGCAGTATCTGACAACATTTTTCAGATTGTTTGATTGTTGGATTGATAGTGCCGAAGTCGACCACGACTTTGAGTCATTACGCGACCTGATGGTAAGAGACCAATTCCTTTCTTCTGTTAACTCTGATTTACGTATCTTTATTAAAGAAT
Source organism: Cherax destructor (assembly GCA_009830355.1). Lineage (NCBI taxonomy): Eukaryota > Metazoa > Arthropoda > Malacostraca > Decapoda > Parastacidae > Cherax > Cherax destructor. The sequence goes on along the minus strand of WNWK01033739.1, from coordinate 2,276 downwards.
GAGACGTTCACACTACTTCTGACATTTATATCGTATAAAGAAATTAGATCAAGTAGAAATGATCCAAAATGGATGAATAATAGGCTCAAATATCTTTTAGGGCAGAAGAAAAGAATTTATAGGCTCAAAAAAAGAGGTGAGGGTCATCTTATAAATAAGTATACTGACATTAAGAGAGACGTTAAAAAGGGCATAAGAAAAGCTAAACGGGATTATGAAATTAAAGTTGCTAGGGATTCAAAAACAAAACCAAAAAGTTTTTTCCAGGTTTATAGAACAAAAGTTAGGGATAAGATAGGTCCCCTTAAAAATAACTCTGGGCATCTTACTGACAAGGAGAATGATATGTGCTCTATTTTTAATAATTATTTTCTCTCGGTTTTCACACAGGAAGATACTAATAATATCCCAGTAATTAATTGTTATAATGGCCCTGAAGAAGATAAATTATGTAATATCACAGTCACTAGCGAAATGGTTATGAAACAACTAGACCGACTGAAACAAAATAAATCGCCAGGTCCTGATGATCTTTTTGCAAGGGTTCTTAAGGAATGCAAAATGGAACTCTGTGAACCAATATCTAACATTTTCAATTTATCTCTTCAAACAGGTGTAGTGTCTGATATGTGGGAGATGGCCAATGTAATTCCTATTTTTAAAGCAGGGGACAAGTCACTACCGTCAAATTACCGCCCAATAAGCCTGACCTCAATTGTAGGCAAATTACTAGTGTCTAACTAATTTATTAACCTTTTTCAGTAAAGCTTTTGAGGCTGTTGATCATGATAAAGAATTCGATATTGTTTATTTAGATTTTAGTAAGGCTTTTGATAGAGTACCACATCACAGACTGTTAAAGAAAGTGGCAGCTCATGGCATTGGGGGAAAAGTGTTGTCATGGATCGAGTCATGGCTCACCAATAGGAAGCAGGGAGAGTGCATAAATGGGGTTAAATCCGAATGGAGATCTATAACAAGTGGCGTTCCACAGGGATCAGTCTTAGGCCCGTTGTTGTTTATAATATATATCAATGACCTTGACGAAGGAATTACTAGTGATATGAGCAAATTCTCGGACGACATGAAGATAGGTAGGATAATTGATTCAAATGTAGATGTCATAGAACTTCAGGAGGATTTAGACAAACTTAATTCGTGGTAAGAAAAGTGGCAGATGCAGTTCAATGTAAATAAATGCAAGGTTCTGAAGCTCGGGAGTGTCCATAACCCAAGCACTTATAAGTTAAATAATGTAGAACTTAGCCATACAGATTGTGAAAAGGACTTGGGGGTTATGGTAAGCAGCAACCTTAAACCAAGACAGCAATACCTAAGCGTACGTAATAAGGCAAATAGATTACTGGGATTTATATCAAGAAGTGTAAGCTACAGAAGTTTAGCGGTTATACTACAGCTTTATACATCATTAGTAAAACTTCACCTAGATTACGCAGCTCAGTTTTGGTCTCCATTTTACAGAATAGATATAAATTCGTTAGAAAACATTTTGCGTAGAATGACAAAGTTGCATAAATATTGGTAGAATTACCGACAATATGTTAAGTAAAAGGACACAAATGCAACTAATGTGACATTTTATTGTGGCAGCGTTTCGCTCTCCAGGAGCTTTTTCAAGCCGTTAAAAGCGATACATGGACACAGAGAGTATATATAGGCTTAGTGTGAGGTGCAATACTAGTGGATGTAGAAGTAGTAGTGATATAAGTTGTAGTAGTAGTAGTAATACAATAAGGTGATAAAAGCAATTACTTGGGTAGTATAAAAATATAGGTTAGACAAATATTTCTACAAGAAAGGTATACAATACCGACAATATGAAATTAAGACACATGTACAACATCTGGGTATCTTTATAGTAAACGTTTCGCCATCCAGTGGCTTTATCAATACAAAATTCTAGGACATAATATGAAGAGAGTAGAACTATATACAAAAGATGAGGTAATCAGTCCCTCGGCCTTGGAGTTGGTGTATTCAGCACCTACGTTGCTGAATACACCACGTTTACAATAAAGATACCCAGATGTTGCACATGTCTTAATTTCATATTGTCGGTATTATATACCATTCTTGTACAACCTGTCAGACACTGCAACATCATGGAGTCTTGATTCTGAGGACCTGCACATAACCTTCACGGCAACGACAACTACTACTACAACTAACCCATCTCTTTGGGTATGACTTACTTCCACTGGGGAATCCCACCTACCAGTGACTATGCCCTCGTCTGCTACCCGTCCCTTTCAGCT
>WNWK01033738.1:0-20937 GCA_009830355.1 Cherax destructor | reverse complement strand
GAAAAAGGGTTTGTGGATCTGGGAGGTAGTGTGTCTGGGGAATCACCGGGAGACCCCAAAGGTATCTTTCCCATTATCATTCTCTTGTTGACCACCTGGCTTTTTGATAAATGGTACACTCATATCAACCCACGTGTGTCATGTAGCGAATATGCAGTCGTGTAATAACTGTCTCCAAATATAACAACAATGAAAAGAGTCATCAAAAAACCAAAATGTGGTTTCATCACAAACATTGTTGTTCTCTAAACCGAAATGACACTGCCATGGGTCCTGAATGCTTAACCAAAACTGAAAATAGTCTGAGGAGGGAAAGGTCCTTGCTCCATACACCAGAATGACCCAGGATTCAAAAAAAGATATCTTCATGCTTGCTGAAGGGTGCACAGCCAACAATGAATAAAAGAATGATGGGACAAGAAGTCAATGCTTTGAAGAGCAAAATGCACTCGGGAAAAAAAAATTTAAGAGAATTCAGTCTACCAAGACAAAATTTTCACGACAGCCATATAAAATTTCCATGACATTCTAATGTCAAAGTAGACCAAAAAAATTTAAGGTGTTAAACCGGGATAGAACCATACGGGGAGAATAAAATATGGAATAATAGGACCAAGTAAATAAAATCACGTTTTTTTTGGACAGTGAGAACAAAAGACATTTTGTAGCCCAGCTGGATGCACAGTCAATTATACTAAAAGGAGGTGGAAACCCGGAATATTTGTCCAGGATAAGCAATGGTGAAATCATCCAAAATAAAGATGCCCAAGTTTATATATTACTGTTAGACTATTAATATCTAACAGAAAAAAAGGCTTTACTAAGAATGCACCTTTTTGGAACAGAGACATTTAAGTGTTATCCCTAACAACCTCAAGAAAGAGTGGGGGGGGTTTGAAGCCAAAAGAATGGACCTCCCAAGACAGAATCGAATACCCCTGCTGTATCATGCCTTTTCTGTTGAAAAAAGGCTGCTACCACAACCAACTTTTTTGAAAGGCATTAAATGTAAATATCAAGCTAGAGAAAAGGATCAATAGTAGAATGGCTTCTTCATCCAACTGGTATAGGATTGTATAGTGTGTCTTTAATACCACACTAGTCTCCTGTTGACAAATTCCATTAGTTTCCAATTACTAGTAAGAGCTTATTCTTGCTGCTCAACAGAACACACAGGCAAACACAGGGCACAAAACTCTTTCGACATCCCTTATGTCCATTTCACCCTATGCAATGCACATAAAGGGCCATTGCCCAAACCTGTAAAGGTTCCCTGCCTGCCAATCACTTTAGGGCTATAATTAAAATTCATCTTATCTTCCAAACTTAACGGTACCTACACTATACTAAATCATTCAACCAGTTTGAAACAGCTCAAGAAATCCCAAAAACTTAGGACCGCTAGCTCAATCTAAAATAATATTAATATACGCTTAAAATTGTACTCCTTGTAATACTGCAAACCGTTATTTACTTTTTTTGCTACCTTTCTACTATAAATCTTATTAATTATAAAATAATTAAAATTTACCACTCCATAACCTATGTCTAGTTTTTAAGTAGTGTGGAAGCATTAGTATGTCTGCCCAAAATGCTCAGGCATGCTAGTGGCTTTCTTTGTGCTTAACAATATTTTATATGTAAATCACACTTTGTAAACTTTGAAAGAAATAAAAAATTTAATTTAAATTTTGAGAAAGTGGCTATGCATGTCCCTCCTTGTGTCTAGCTTGTTAAAACAAAATAGAAGGTATGATAAGGTTTAACACGTAAAGTGCATTATTATAGCAGCATTCGCCAAATGATATCCTTAATATAGACCAAAACACCTATAATCTCGTTTTCCCGTACACTATGTACAGAAAACCCTCTATTTAACAGACTAATTGGGGACACCAGATGGCCAGTAATGGCAGTTGTGGTGGGTAAAGAAAAGATTATTTTGCCGTGATTTTAACAACAATGAACAATTGTGTGACCAAAGCAGTTTGTCCATCATTTCCAAAGCTATCGACCCAGCAGATTTTGTTAAAGTATGTATTTACAAAGTCCATTAAATGGAGGGTTTACTGTATATAATACGGCACTATAATTTATTGATTGTGATTTAAATTTAATACTACTGCACTTTACAAGCAATACATAGCTTCAATGCAGCTGATCAAAATACTTCCAAGGAACACACCTAGATAATTTTTGTTTTCTTTGACTTTTACTATACTTTTTCATGCATCTTTTCCCTTTGCTTTTTGGAATCACAATTGTGGTTTCACAGTACATACTGTACAGTGGACCCTCGGTTAACGAAAAATTCATTGCAGAAGCCTGCTCATGCCATTACCGAACGAATTTACGTCCTTAAGAAATAATGTCATGTAGGTTAGTCTATTTCAGACCCCCAAAACTACACTTCCACAAGAACTTACAAAATTATACTTACATAATTGCACGATTTCCGGGTATTCGTTAACCGAGGGTCCACTGTATATAGTATTTTATACTATGTTATGCTTCTTTAAATACAAGATCTTGCTACCAAAGGTCTCCCAAATCCAGCAACATTTCTGTATTTTCATCAAATTTATTTGTACGTATTTGCTAACACTAGCTGTCCCACATATACATATGTACAAACAAGTGGGGTATTTCCTTGCTCCTCTATTGTACTTGTATACTGCAAACCCCTTTAGGAAAGAAGCTTTATAGAATTGCTAAATGATACTGAATTTTGGTTAGGACAATTTTCAATCACAGCTTATTATCTTGTTGCTGGTTTCAGCTCTTATATTCGAAGTTATACCATTCTATCAGATTTTGTACATCAGTAAAACTAAAGTGGTTAAAAAGGGTCAGATGATCCTGAATATCCAATGCAATTAAATTATATAAAAACTTGTTCCAGGGCACATGCAGGGAGTTTCACAAGTGAGGTTACTGTAAATCTTTCAAACTGAACCCATTTGCTCTTTGAGCACTATGAATAAGAAATAACATGAGCATGTGTGGGATTACTTAGGTACCAAGAAGTACAGTACTTGGGTTGAATCCTAGGCAAGGAGAAACCTATGAGCAAATCTCCTAACACCTCCTGCCCATTAGTTATCAGTAAATAGATGCATGAGAGCTTGTCAATTGTTGTGGAATGCATCCTGGGAAAGGCCCTAAAAAAAAATCCCAGTGAAACAAGCCAGATGTTCACTTTCACACAGCAATCACTGTCTGGTTGATCTAGCACTTTGAAAAAGTAATGATTCAGTTTCATTTGAAAACTTCTACACTTGTTCAGGCAATGTTTCTTGTATCTGCTGATAGCAGTTTTGGACCATGGATATTGACACAGTGTTCTCTTATTGTGCCCATGGTGCCCTGCTTTTCATTGGCTCTATTTAACATTTCCTCCTCTATGTATCTCTCACTCCAATGACTGTTTTTTTATTATTTTTTTATTAACACATCGGCCGTTTCCCACCAAGGCAGGGTGGCCTGACAAAGAAAACTTTCATCATCATTCACTCCATCACTGTCTGCCAGAGGCGTGCTTACACTACAGCTACAAAACTGCAACATTAACACCCCTCTTAAGTGTTTATTGTGTCTCCCTCCTCTACTTGTATAGGCATTTTTAAGGTTTTGTTGTCCTCTATACATCAAATTTTATACAGCAGTTCCAGGAATCAATTTTATTTCACACCTTTGAACATTTTCTGGTTTACTTATGTATTTCTTTAGGAATAGACACTACATAACTGTGTGTGCATTTAACTGCACTCGTAAAAGGCCTCGACCATGTTTGTAAATTAGTCTTGCCATGTCATGTTTCCTCTTATCTTCCAACATGGCCTTTAGTCATTCTTTGTAGATTATTTTTCAATACTGTAATGCATTATCTCCAAACATATTATTGCTGTATAATGTGTGTGTAAATACATCTTACTATAGCCATGTACAGTAAAACAAAAGTGACCTAGTATTAACAAAAATTATGAAGGACTTCGTCCAGATTACCTGTTGCTGCTTGCACAGAATCATGAGATTCAGTAAGTTCACTTTTCTGCAGATACCTGTAAAGAAAAAATTTTAAAGTTTTAGCTTGGGTATTTACTTATACAGTGGACCCCGAGTTTCGGTCATAATTCATTCCAGAAGGCTGTTCAAGTGCCATTACCAAACGAATTTGTTCCCTTAAGGAAAATGTAAATTAGATTAGTCCTTTCAGACCCCCAAAATACACATACAAAAGCACTTACAATATTAAACTTACATAATTGTTCGATTTCCGAGGTGACCGAAACTCGGGGTCCACTGTATACCAGTATACAGTACTGTAACTATTATTGGTAAAATACTGAAGTGTAACTAATACTAGCACCAATACTGTATGACTACATGTATTTCCACAATACTAATTCTATATGTATTACTCTTGTTAGTAATTAACTAGTATTTAAGTTTGCTCTGGTCCTGCTATCTGCAGCTACATTAGCAAAGCTAAACTCATGGTTTACACGTATGCAGTACAGAGAAGTATGCTTCTTAACCCAGCCTTGATTAACCCTCTCAGTGGACACTTGGAGCAATATTAACCTCTGAGTCTCCAATACATAGAACTACGTCATTGATGCCAGGGTCCATCACGGAGATCTATGTCATGAGCTCAGCTCACTCAGATAAGCTATGAGCAGTAAATTTTGGCCAAGCTGTGAGAAAATTGGTCTGCGAGTATGGTGTGCACAGAATAAAACAATCCTGCCTCATGTAGTACATTATGGGAAAAGCAAAACTCTGACCTTGTGTTTGGTTCAAAATAGCAAATCTGAACTGTTTTCTAGGATGTTTTTTATGGTTTTATTAGCTGTTTCTTAGTATTATTCAATAGAATGGAAGACAGATATGATTTTAATTGGTTCCACAACTGGAAGTAGCTTGAAATTGGCCTCAAAGTAGTGGAAATATCCGATTTTTGCCAATACGTATTCCTGAGGACTGGTAAGGTCTCCCTACATCCCCCTGGCATGTTTTATGGATTTTTGATAGATCTGTTTAAATTATTGGGATGATGTAAATCATGACAAATAATTCCTGGTTATATTTTATTATATCTTTTAAAAGATAAAGAATCTAACACAAATGGGAGTTGTCACAGTTGCTCTTGCTGATGACACTGTGCATTTGGGAGATTCTGAAGAGAAGTTGCAGAGGTTGGTGGATTTGTTTGGTTAGGGTATGTAAAAGAAGAAAATTGAAGGTGAATTTAGGAAAGAGTAAGATGATGAGGATAACAAAAAAAAAAAAAATTTGGTAACGAAAGATTGGGTATCAGGTTTGAGGAGAGAGTATGGAGGAGTTGAATGTATTCAGATATTTAGGAGTGTACGTGTCAGCAAATGGGTCTATGAAAGATGAGGTGAATCATAGAACTGACGAGGGGAAAAAGGCGAGTGGTTCACTGAGGAGTCTGTGGAGACAAAGAACTTTGTCCATGGAAGCAAAGAGGGGAATGTATGAGAGTATAGTTATACCAACGCTCTTATATGGGTGTGAAGCATGGGTGGTGAGTGTTGCAACAAGGAAAAGGCTGGAGGCAGTGAAGATGTCATGTCTGAGGGCAATGTGTGTGTGAATATAATGCAGAGAATTTGTAAACAAACCACATACCACGGGTGGGGTTCGAACCCGCGGTCAGAGAGTCTCAGAACTCCAGACCGTCGCGTAAGCCACTGGGCCAGCTAGCTTCAATAAGATTCATCCAACTAGGTATATTTCTACACCATAGGAAGGTTAGCATAGGCACCACTGTGTCCACAAATGCAAGTTTTTACAGACAAATCTCCAGCTAGCATGGCCGTGACGAACTCTACCTCCGCCAGGATGTCCACCATCGCTCTGTTGTTCTTATCGTATTCTTCTCCTGGCCTCCTGCAGTTCTGTGGTGGGTTATACATCACTGCAATGACTATCTTATGCTCCCCAGACTGGATGGTACCTACTATGAAGTCCCGTTCTCTACCCACCTCCATTCCTACCATTTCCTCAAATCTCCAACGGTGCCTTACAAGCAGTGCGACCCCTCCTCCCCCCCTGCTCCTCCTATCTTTCCTCAGGATCTGATATCCCTGTGGGAAGATTGCATCTGTTACTGTCTCATTTAGTTTAGTTTCTGTGACCGCTATGATGTCTGGGGATGCCTCATCTATTCTTTCATTCCACTCTTCATACTTATTCGTAATTCCATCCGCGTTTGTGTACCAAACCTTCAACCTTGTTTCCAATACTGTGGCCCTGGGGGGATCTTGGTGGGTTGGGGGTGTGAACAGGGTGCCCGCAAGGGGTTGCAGCATGGGTGGGGGATTGTATGGTTGGGGTATGGGCTGGTGGGGTGCAGTTTGAAGTGGGGGGGGGGTAACTGTGACGGTGGGTTTTTGTTTGCTAGGGTGGGGACAGGGGCCTGATAAGTGGGTGTGGTGCTAGAGTGTATGGTTGTCGTGGGTTGTTTGTGATTTGAGGCCCGCTGAGGGTACTTCCAGTGTGTGTATTTGTCCTGCTTGGTCTTGGTGTCCTCATTATCTCGCTGTCTCCCCTCCCTCCTCTCTTCTCCTTCTTATCTTCTCCCTCCGGCCTCCCTTTCTTCCTGCGTTCTGTCCCGATCTAGGTATACATTCCGGTACCCTGGTTCGTCCTCAGCTGAGCTTTCTCTGCAGGATCATGGTGTGGGCTGATTCTGCCTTGAATATTACCTTGAGGGGTCGATTTCTTCCCTTTGTGTACCACCTGATTCTCCGAAAATTTGTCACTTGGGATGAGTCTCCCTATTGCTAGCATGATACCATCGATCTTTTCTTTCTCCTCCTGTTTCCTTCTGTCGTGGTGTCCTTCGACTTCCTTTAGGCCATAGTGGCCTAAAGTGTAGTGTGTGTGTGTGGTAGTGTGTGTGTAGTGTGTGTGTAGTGTGTGTGTCGTGTAGTGGGTAGTGTGTGTGTGTGTAGTGGGTAGTGTGTGTGTAGTGGTAGTGTGTGTGTAGTGGGTAGTGTGTTGTGTAGTGGTATGTGTGTGTGTGTAGTGGTAGTGTGTGTAGTGGTAGTGTGTGTGAGTGGGTAGTGTGTGGGTGGGTAGTGTGTGTAGTGGGTAGTGTGTGTGCAGTGGGTGTGTGTGTGTGCAGTGGTAGTGTGTGTGTAGTGGTAGTGTGTGTGTAGTGGGTAGTGTGTGTGCTCACCACCTAGTTGTGGTTGCAGGGTCGAGTCATAGCTCCTGGCCCCGCCTTCACTGGCCGCTACTGGTCACGCTCCCTGCTCCATGAGCTTTATCATACCTCTCCTTAAAGCTATGTATGGAACCTGCCTCCACTACATCGCTTCCAAGCTATTCCACTTCCCGACCACTCTATGACTGAAGAAATACTTCCTAACATCCCTGTGATTCATTTGAGTCTTCAACTTCCAACTGTGTCCCCTTGTTGCTGTGTCCCATCTCTGGCTGTGTGTAGTGGGTAGTGTGTGTGTGTGTGTGTGTGTGTGTAATGGGTAGTGTGTGTGTGTACTCACCTAATTGTGGTTGCAGGGGTCGAGACTCAGCTCCTGGCCCCGACTCTTCGCTGTCTGCTACTGGGTCTCTGCTCTCCCTGCTCCATGAGCTTTATCATACCTTGTCTTAAAACTATGTATGGTTCCTGCCTCCACTATATCTTTCTCTAGACTATTCCACTTCCTGACTACTCTGTGGCTGAATAAATGCTTCCTAACATCCCTTTGACTCATCTGAGTCTTCAGCTTCCAGTTGTGTCCCCTTGTTTCTGTGTTCCCTCTCTGGAACATCCTGTCACTGTCTACCTTGTCAATTCCCGCAGTATTTTGTATGTCGTTATCATGTCTCCTCTGACCCTTCTTTCCTCCAGTGTTGTTAGTCCTATTTCCTCAACCTTTCTTCATAAGAGAGACCCCTGAGTTGTGGAACTAACCTTGTCGCAAACCTTTGCACTTTCTCTAGTTTCTTTACGTGTATTGGGTAGTGTGTGTGTGTGTATTGGGTAGTGTGTGTGGTGTAGTGGGTAGTGTGTGTGTGTGTGTGTGTGTGTGTGTGTGTGTGTGTGTGTGTGTGTGTGTGTGTGTGTGTGTGTGTGTGTGTGTGTGTGTGTGTGTGTGTGTGTGTGTTGTGTGTGTGTGTGTGTGTGTGTGTGTGTAGTGGGTAGTGTGTGTGTGTGTGTGTGTGTGTGTAGTGGTGTGTGTGTGTGTGTGTGTGTAGTGGGTAGTGTGTGTGTAGTGTGTGTAGTGTGTGTGTGTGTGTGTGTGTAGTGGGTAGTGTGTGTGTGTACTCACCTAGTTGTTGTTGCAGGGGTCGAGTCATAGCTCCTGGCCCCGCCTCTTCACTGGCCGCTACTGGGTCACTCTCCCTGCGCCATGAGCTTTATCATACCTCTTCTTAAAGCTATGTATGGAACCTGCCTCCACTACATCGCTTCCCAAACTATTCCACTTCCCGACCACTCTGTGACTGAAGAAATACTTCCTAACATCCCTGTGATTCATCTGAGTCTTCAACTTCCAACTGTGTCCCCTTGTTTCTGTGTCCCCTCTCTGGAACCTCCTGTCTCTGTCCACCTCTGTCCAGTTTGTAGTGGGTAGTGTTAGTTACCATTTTGTCCTAGGAACATGTCGATTAGACACTAGTAGTATGCGTGTGTGTGTTGTGGGTAGTGTGTGTGTGGTGGGTAGTGTAGTGTGTGTGTGTGTGTGTGTAGTGGGTAGGTGTGTGTGTGTGTGTAGAGGATGTACTCACCTAATTGTACTCACCTAATTGTGGTTGCAGGGGTCGAGACTCAGCTCCTGGCCCCGCCTCTTCGCTGTCTGCTACTGGGTCTCTGCTCTCCCTGCTCCATGAGCTTTATCATACCTTGTCTTAAAACTATGTATGGTTCCTGCCTCCACTATATCTTTCTCTAGTCCATTCCACTTCCTGACTACTCTGTGGCTGAAGAAATGTTTCCTGACATCCCTTTGACTCATCTGAGTCTTCAGCTTCCAGTTGTGTCCCCTTGTTTCTGTGTTCCCTCTCTGAAACAACCTGTCACTATGTGTGTGTGTGTGTGTGTGTGTGTGTGTGTGTGTGTGTGTGTGTGTGTAGTGGGTGTGTGTGTAGTGGGTGTGTGTGTAGTGGGATGTGTGTGTGTGTGTTGGGTAGAGGGTGTGTAGTGGGGACAGGGGTGTGTAGTGGGGACAGGGGTGCGTAGTGGGGATAAGGGGTGCGTAGTGGGGATAAGGGGTGCGTAGAGGGGATAGGGAATGCGTAGTGGTTATAGGGAGTGCGCAGTGGGGATCCGAATGGAAATGTCAATTTTTTTTTTTGGTTAGCCTAGGTAATCTATACATATGTTGATATGTATTATAATTTATGTAACTGTATTTGTGTACCTGTACCTGAATAAAATTACTTATAGGGAGTGATTAGTAGAGATAGGGAGGATAAAGCGTGACGGGACGTGTATATACCTGGAGTATATATCTGGAGAGGGTTTCGGGGGTCAACGCCCCCGCGGCCCGGTCTGTAACCAGGCCTCATGGTGGATCAGGGCCTGATCAACCAGGCTGTTACTGTTGGCCTCTTCATTTCTGGAGTGGAATCACAGTCAGTGGCCTCCACTCCACTACAACAGATATTAGAGCCAGGAAAAAAAGACCCCCCCCCCATACCACCAATACCACCAATCCAACTACATTCATCTTTGCTAATATACAGGGTCTAAAGCCAGCAACAAACAACAAGGTACCTTACATTCGTGGACTGCTTACAGTCAAACGCTATGTTTGCGGCTTTCACAGAGACCCACATAAGAGATCACTTGGATAATGAAATATGGATCCCGGGCTACAACCTATACAGGTGTGACAGAGTGAACAGGCAAAAAGGGGGGGTTGGCCTGTATATCACAGTCACTTATATGCCCAGAACTACTAAATGCCTCAAATGATGTAGTTGAAGTATTAGCAATAAAGGTCGAGAATCAAAACCTGGTCATCGTGGTTGTATACAAGCCCCCGGATGCAACGTCCCAACAATTCCAGGAACAGCTTCTGAAAATTGACCACTGTCTGGAAAATCTTCCAGCTCCTGCCCCAAACATCTTGCTACTGGGGGATTTCAACCTCAGGCACCTAAAATAGAGGAACATTGCAAACAATGTGGTAGCAGAGATAACACCAGGAGGCAGCTCAGATGAAAATTCACACACACATGAACTTTTAAATCTCTGCAACAAATTCACCTTAAACCAGCAAATAGTGGAGCCCACAAGATTAGAGAATACGCTGAACCTCATCTTCACCAACAATGATGATCTGATACGAAATGTCATATCAAAAACAATATACTCAGATCACAACATAATAGAGGTCCAGACATGCATGCGGGGAGCCCCAGATCAACAAAATGTGATCAGCCGTGAGGGAGCTTTCTCCAAATTCAACTTCAATAACAAAAACATAAGGCGGGACCAAGTAAACCAAGTCCTAAATGATATAAACTGGGAAGATTGCCTAAGCATCACGGATCCCAACCTATGTCTAGAACAAATTAACTCTGTGGTACTTGAGGTTTGCTCAAGGCAAATTCCCTTAAGGAAAAGGAGGAGAAGATGCAAACTAGAAAGAGAGAGGCGCTCCCTATACAGGCGAAGGCAAAGAATAACGGAGCGGCTACAGGAGGCCAATATCTCTGAAATACGTAGGGAGACACTAGTCGAATTAAAACTAAAGGAATCTTACAGGAATCAAGAGACACGGGAAGAACTAAGAGCCATAAATGAAATTGAAAGAAACCCTAAGTATTTCTTTTCCTATGCAAAATCAAAGTCGAGAACAACAACCAGTATTGGGCCCCTACTTAAACCGGATGGGTCCTACACAGATGACAGCAAGGAAATGAGTGAGTTACTTAAATCCCAGTAGGACTCAGTCTTTAGCGAGCCACTAACCAGACTGAAAATCGAAAACCTGAATGATTTTTTTATGAGAGTGCCACAGAACTTGACAGACGCATGCCTTTCTGACATCATCACGACGCCAAATGACTTCGAAAAGGCAATAAATGACATGCCCATGCACTCCGCTACAGGCCCAGACTCATGGAACTCAGTGTTCATCAAGAACTGCAAAAAGCCCCTATCACATGCTTTTAACATCCTATGGAGAGGGAGCATGGACACTGGGATCGTCCCGCAGCTACTAAAAACAACAGACATAGCCCCGCTCCACAAAGGGGGCAGTAAAGCAATAGCAAAGAACTACAGACCAATTGCGCTAACGTCCCATATCATAAAAATCTTTGAAAGGGTTCTAAGAAGCAAGATCGCCACCCATCTTAATACCCATCAATTGCACAACCCAGGACAGCATGGGTTTAGAGCAGGCCGCTCCTGTCTGTCCCAACTACTGGACCACTACGACAAGGTCCTGATGCTCTAGAAGATAAACAGAATGCAGATGTTATATACACAGATTTTGCAAAAGCCTTTGACAAGTGTGACCATGGTGTAATAGCACACAAAATGCGTGATAAAGGAATAACAGGAAAAGTTGGTAGATGGATCTATAATTTCCTAACATGTAGAACACAAAGAGTAGTAGTCAACAGAGTAAAGTCTGAGGCAGCTACTGTGAAAAGCTCTGTTCCACAAGGCACAGTACTTGCTCCCATCCTATTCCTCATCCTCATATCAGACATTGACAGGGATATAAGCCACAGTGCTGTGTCTTCCTTTGCAGATGACACCCGAATCTGTATGACAGTGTCCACCGTTGAAGACACTGCAAGACTCCAAGCAGACATAAACCAAATCTTTAAATGGGCTGCAGAAAACAATATGAAGTTCAATTATGATAAATTTTAATTACTCAGATACGGAAAACGTGAAGAAATTAAAATCTCATCGGAGTACAAAACTAATTCCAACCACACAATAGAGCGAAAAACTAATGTCAAAGACCTGGGAGTAATCATGTCAGAGGATCTCACCTTCAAGGACCATAACAATGTAGCAATTGCATCTGCTCGAAAAATGACAGGATGGATAATGAGAACCTTCAAAACCAGGGATGCCAAGCCCATGTTGACACTTTACAGATCGCTTGTTCTATCTAGGCTGGAATATTGCTGCACACTAACTGCACCTTTCAAGGCGGGTGAAATTGCTGACCTTGAAAATGTACAGAGAACCTTCACCGCACGCATAAGTGCGATAAACCACCTCAACTACTGGGAACGCTTGAAGTTCCTAAACCTGTACTCTCTAGAACGCAGGCGGAGAGATACATTATTATATACACATGGAAAATTCTCGAGGGCTTAGTACCAAACTTGCACACGAAAATCACTCCCTACGAAAGCAAAAGACTCGGCATGCGATGTAACATCCCCCCAATGAAGAGCAGGGGTGCCACTAGCACGTTGAGGGACAACACAATAAGTGTGAGGGGCCCAAGATTGTTCAACTGCCTCCCAGCATACATCAGGGGGATTACCAACAGCCCCTGGCTGTCTTCAAGCAGGCACTGGACAGGCACCTCAAGTCGGTACCTGATCAGCCGGGCTGTGGTTCGTACGTTGGACTGCGTGCGGCCAGCAGTAACAGCCTGGTTGATCAGGCTCTGGTCCAACAGGAGGCCTGGTCACAGACCGGGCCGCGGGGGCGTTGACCCCTGGTATTCTCTTCAGGTAGACTCCAGGTAGATACAATAATCTTAAGGCCCATGGGATGCATAGCATTTTGGACAAAACTTAGGCTACACTGTACTTAAAAATAATAAAACCATGTAAATTTTAAGGGTCTAATACACGGTATTAATAGGATCCTAAAAATTAATAAAAGTTAATGGGTTTCTGTTTGATTTGCCGGCATAGGCCAGGCCCGGGTGACCAGGTTTTGTCCATGTAATGGCCCGGCGTTATGAGAAAAGGGAACGTGTATTGGGATTGCGTAGTGAGGAGAGGGAACGTGTAGTGAGGAGTGTTGGTGGGGAGTGTGTGGCGGGGAGAGGGAGTGTGTAGTGGGTAAAGCATATGTAGTGGGTAGAGCATGTGTAGTGTAGAGGAAGCGTGTATTGCATAATGAAGTGTAGCAGGAAGGGTAAGTGAAGTTATTCTGAGAGGAGGAATGTAATTCAACTTTATGTAGATATCCTTGGGATGGATTCATTTAGATTATGCTGCACACTGCTGGTTTTATTACAGAATGGACATAAATGCTAAGGACAACACACACAAGGATGAAGTTTATCCCATGAATTAGAAGTCTTTCTTACGAGGATAGACTATGGGCAATGAATCTGCACTCTAGAAAGCTGTAGAATTAGGAATGACATGACTAAGTGTGCAAATGGAAGTATAATGGGGGATATAAATTACTTGATGAAAATATATCTAGTCAAGACAGGACTCGCAGCAATAGGTTCAAGTTAGAAAAAATAAGATTTCGAAAGGATACAGAATTATTATTATTATAATCAAATAGAAGCGCTAAACCACAGGGGTTATACAGCGCTGCAAAAAAGGATACAGAAAGGCATTGTTTGGGAATAGTTGTGGACGAGTGGAACAAACTCTATAGTAAGTAGCTCATTAATCATAATAATAATAATAATAATAAATTTTTATTTCTACAAGTACATGTAAAAGGTATACAGGCTTAGGTGACATCAATGACATATGCAGAGCATTTCGGGCAAATTAGGTCACTTTTGTCCCAAGATGCGACCCACACCAGTAGACTAACACCCAGGTACCCATTTTACTGATGGGTGAACATAGACAACTGGTGTAAGGAAACACGTCCAATGTTTTCACCACTTCGCTAGGAATCGAACCCGGACCACTGCCGTGTGAAGCGAGAGCTTTTGTCCCCAGACCACGAGGCACCTTGGTGAACCTTGGAAGGCTTTAAAAAAAAAGTTTGGACAGGTACATGAGTGGGTGCGAGTTAAACCTGCCTAGAACAACAGATGTATATTTGGCTGTTAATGGTGGTACACATTAGTCAGTATGCGATAAATACACTTTTAACTCCATTACCCTTTAGTAGTGCTGACCTTAACGATGTTAATTTTTTTTTTACATCAAATGAACCCTTGCCATATATTTATTATAACTGCTTCATAAAAGCAGGTCTTCACTTTGTCATTGCTAGGTCACTTTTACCAAAAATGACAAGAGATTAGGATTCTAGTAAACAAGACTATGGCGGCAGTAATATCCATCTCCCAATTCTGGTAGGATGACACAGTGACAGACGGCGCTGTTAAAATTGGCTACATCATAAAACGCTTGGATAGAAATAAACAAGGTGATTGGCAATAAACTGGATATTTTGCAGTTAGAGGTGTTGGTGCCCAAGACTAAATCCATCCTAATAGGAACCAGTTGAAGAATGAGACACTTGGGAATCTTTATTGAGGAAACGTTTCAGCCTCGAATCGACGTGTTTAGTCCATCTAACTTGAGAAAAGTACAGCATATGTTCAGAGAAATGGCTTATATACTAGTCAGGTGAGTAGAAACAGGAGGAGGCGGAGTTTGCCATTGGACAAATCCACTAGTGTAAGTAGGGCATGCCTGTAGGTTAGGCAAGCGAATTCCCTGTATCAGGATCCCAAGATGTTGCAGTCTGACAGATGTGATGTAAATGGTTTAGAAAACCGACAATTTGAAAAATGAGACACTTTTGCAATATTTGGGAATTCTTCAGTATCTTCAGGGAAATATCTGGGAATTCTTTTTGACCCCAAGCATAGCAGCAGAATTGATGGTGAACAATGTAGTAAAAAAAGGGAATGTCAGGCAAACGTTCCTCCAGGCGTAGTGCCAGACAAGTGGAAAATGGCAAATGTAATTCCTATTTACAAGGCAGGTGACAGGTCCTTAGCTTCGAACTATAGACCAATAAGCCTTACCTCCATAGTTGGTAAATTCATGGAATCAATAATTGCCGAAGCAATTCGTAGCCATCTTGAAAGGCATAAATTGATTAATGAATCTCAGCACGGTTTTACAAAGGGGCGTTCCTGTCTTACGAATTTAATAACTTTCTTCACTAAGGAATTTGAGGAGGTAGATCATGGTACTGAATATGATATTGTGTATATGGACTTCAGTAAGGCTTTCGATAGAGTTCCACATCAGTGGCTGTTGAGAAAACTTAAGGCACACGGAATAGGAGATATTTTTTCCTGGGTAGAGGCATGGTTGACAAATAGGCAGCAGAGAGTTTGCATAAATGGGGAGAAATCAGAATGGGGGCACGTCACAGCGGTGTTCCACAGGGGTCAGTGTTGGGCCCCTTGTTCACAATATACATAAACGACAGGTGAGGGAATAAATAGCGACATAAGCAAATTTGCTGATGACACCAAAATAGGCCGTCCAATTCATTCAAATGAGGACATTAGAGCACTCCAGGAGGATTTGAATAGACTGATGCAGTGGTCGGAGAAGTGGCAGATGCAGTTTAATATACGTAGACAAATGCAAAGTTCTAAATGTTGGACAGGAACATAGCCATGCCACGTATAAACTAAATAATGTAGATCTTAATATTACGGATTGCGAAAAGGTTTTAAGAGTTCTGGTTAGCAGTAATTTGAAACCAAGACAACAGTGCATAAGTGTTCGCAATAGAGCTAACAGAATCCTTGGCTTCATATCAAGAAGTATAAATAATAGAAGTCCTCAGGTTGTTCTTCAACTCTATATATCCTTGGTTAGGCCTCATCTAGAGTATGCTGCACAGTTTTGGTCACCGTATTACAGAATGGATATAAATGCTCTGGAAAACGTACAAAGGAGGATGACAAAGTTGATCCCATGTATCAGAAATCTTGTAGATGAATGGTTCAGAGAACGACAAGTTGATATTAGCACATATGCAACACTTGCGCTATGAGGAAACGTTTCGCCACACCAGTGGCTTCATCAGTTCCGATTCTCCTTTGTATGGACTGCATGAAGCCACTGTGGCGAAACGTTTCCTCAGTAAAGATACCCAAGTGTTGCATATGTGTCTAATTTATCAACTTGTCGGTTCTCTGAACCATTCATCTACATCCTGTCTGACACAGCAACATCTTGGGATCTTAATACACGGATTTCTTCACTTGCCTAACCCTTGGACACGACCTACTTCCACATTGGTCAAATGTGACACCTCCTACGACTGCTGCACCTCTCCTGCCTACGGTATATAAGCTTTCTGCACATATGCTGCATTCTTTTCAAGATTCATGGACTGACAACATCGACTCAAGGTTGAGGGACTGATTACCTCAAACTCCTCCTGTTCTTCACGATTCTCCTTTGTATGGACTGATGAAGCCACTGTGTGGCGAAACGTTTATTCAATAAAGATACCCAAGTGTTAAGTAAAAGGACACATATGCAACTAATGAGACATTTTATTGTGGCAACGTTTCGCTCTCCAGGAGCTTTGTCAAGCCGTTACAAACAATGCATGGACACACAGGGTGTCCTTATACTTAACATATTGTCGGTAATTCTACCAATATTAATACATACCCAAGTGTTGCATATGTGTCTAATTTACCATCAGAAATCTTCCCTATGAGGATAGACTGAGGGCCCTGAATCTGCACTCTCTAGTAAGGCGTAGAATTAGGAGGGATATGATTGAGGTGTATAAATGGAAAACAGGAATTAATAAAGGGGATGTAAATAGCGTGCTAAAAATATCTAGTATTGACAGGACTCGCAGCAACGGTTTTAAATTGGAAAAAATCAGATTCAGGAAGGATTTGGGAAAGCATTGGTTTGGTAATAGAGTTGTGGATGAGTGGAACAAACTCCCGAGTACCGTCATAGAAGCTAAGACGTTGTGTAGTTTTAAAATAGGTTGCATAAATACATGAGTAGTTCAGGATTGCTTTTGAAGCAGTTTGTAACAGAACCTACAAGGGGGAAAAAACCTACTTGACTTGGTTCTGGCAAGCAAGGAAACCCTTGTAAATAATTTAGAAATTACAGAGGAACTCGGCTCAAGCGACCACAAGTCAATTACCTTTAGCATTGAATGGATGTATGATAGTAGGGATAATTCAGTAACGGTCCCAAATTTTCGCTTAGCAGATTATAATGGACTTAGAGAACACTTATCAACTGTGGACTGGGGTGACGAAGAGAGGTATCAATATGACAGTTTTCTTAACACTATACAGTCTGCCCAAAGAACATTTATCCCATATAAAGAAATTAGATCAAGTAGAAATGACCCAAAATGGATGAATAATAGGCTCAAATATCTTTTAGGGCAGAAGAAAGGAATTTATAGGCGCATAAAAGAGGTGAGGGTCATCTTAAAAATCAGTATACTTACATTAAGAGGGACGTTAAAAAGGAATAAGAAAAGCTAAACGGGACTATGAAATTAAAGTTGCTAGGGATTAAAAAACTAACCCAAAAAGTTTTTCCAGGTTTATAGAACAAAAGTTAGGGATAAGATAGGTCCCCTTAAAAATAACTTTGGGCATCTTACTGACAAGGAGAATGATATGTGCTCTATTTTTAATAATTATTTTCTCTCGGTGTTCACACAGGAAGACATTAATAATATCCAGTAATAAATTTTTACAGAGGCCCAAAAGATAAATTATGTAATATCACAGTCACTAGCAAAATGGTTATGAAACAACTAGACCGACTGAAACAAAATAAATCGCGGTCCTGATGAGTTTTTTGCAAGGGTTCTTAAGGAATGAAAAATGGAACTCTGTGAACCAATATCTAACATTTTTAATTTATCTCTTCAAACAGGTGTAGTGTCTGATATGTGGAAGATGGCTAATGTAATTCCTATTTTTAAAGCAGGGGACAAGTCACACGTCAAATTACCGCCAATAAGCCTGACCTCAATTGTAGGCAAATTACTAGAGTCAATTATAGCTGATATTATTAGAAGCCATCTAGATAACCAAAATTTTGATTAATGATACCCAGCATGGATTCACAAGGGGCCGTTCCTGCCTATCTAATTTGTTAACCTTCTTCACTAAAGCTTTTGAGGCTGTTGATCACAATAAAGAATTTGATATTGTTTATTTAGACTTTAGTAAGGCTTTTGATAGAGTACCACACCAGAGACTGTTAAAGAAAGTGGCAGCTCATGGCATTGGGGGAAAAGTGGTTGGATCGAGTCATGGCTCACCAATGGAAGAAGAGAGTGTATAAATGGGGTTATCCGAATGGGACTTGTAACAAGTGGAGTTCCAATAGATCAGTCTTAGGCCCATTGTTATTTATAATATATATCAATGACCTTGACGAGGGAATTACTAGTGATATGGAGCAAATTGCCGACGACACGAAGATAGGTAGGATAATTGATTCAAACATAGATGTCATAGAACTTCAGGAAGATTTAGACAAACTTAATTCGTGGTCAGAAAAGTGGCAGATGCAGTTCAATGTAGATAAATGCAAGGTTCTGAAGCTCGGAGTGTCCATAACCCAAGCACTTATAAGTTAAATAACGGAACTTAGCCATACAGATTGCGAGAAGGACTTGGGGTGATGGTGGCAACCTTAAACCAAGACAGCAATGCCTAAGCGTAGTAGGCAAATAGATTACTGGGATTTATATCGAAGTGTTAGCAACAGAAGTCCAGAGGTTATATTACAGCTTTATACATCATTAGTAAGGCCTCACCTTTGATTACGCGGCTCAGTTTGGTTCTCCATATTACAGAATGGATATAAATTCTTAGAAAACATTCAGCGTAGAATGACTAAATTAAAAATAGCATTAGAAATCTTCCTTACGAAGAAAGATTGAAGACCTTAAATTCATTCATTGTAAGACGTAGAATGAGGGAGACATGATCGAGGTATACAAGTGGAAAATGGATAACAAAGGGATATAAATAGTCTTGAGGATATCTCTCCAAAGAAAACCCCCAATAATGGATTCAAGTTAGATAAGTTTAGATTTAGAAAGGATATAGGAAAGTATTGGTTTGGAAATAGGGTAGTTGATGAGTGGAACAGTCTGCCTAGTAGGGTTATTGAAGCAAGGACCTTGGGTAGTTTTAAATTTAGGTTGGATAAATTCATGAGTGAGAGGGGTTGGATTTGAGTGGGACTCGCAAAAGAGTGAATGGAATTGTCAAAGCTTATTTTCGGGTAGCATTGAAAATTGGGCTGAGCAAATGTTCTGTTAGTGGGACGGATTGTGAAGGACCTGCCAGTATGGGCCAACAGGCCTGCTGCAGTGTTCCTCCTTTTTATGTTCTTATGAGTGGTATGGGTGGGTGTGAGTTAGACCTGACTAGCTTGTGCTACAGGTCAGATGCCGCTCCCCCTTAAGTAAAAGTGATTGACCTGCCCCCGCATGGCCGGTAGGCCTGCTGCAGTGTTCCTTCTATGTTATGTCACGCACAGTGGCTATCTACCTAGGCTCGCAGGATCCTATTCAAATTTTATTTTTTTTTTTCTTCTTATGCTGTACAAAGATAATGTAGTTTACAAGTAATAAACATTGTTAGACTAGTATGGAAATGTATTTTCGGGAAAACTAATCCCAATGCTTAGACTATTAAGTAGGATTTTTATGCAGTTAACTACAATTATATAACAATAAGAAAGGTAGGTAATGTACGAAAGTTATGATGTCATGTGGATTATTCTTGTTCACTTTAACAAAAGAGAGAAAGAGAGAGACTACAAATCACCCAGAATAAAAGGTGATATTCAAGCTGAGCCTCTGGATCCAGGTGAGCAGAGGCCAGACAATTACAACTATATGCTGAATGGGAAGACAGAACATGTCAAAGCCAGTCAAAGTATGAGCCGTCCAGGAAGAGAGCCAAAAAAATACTTAATGAGTCAAGCACAAAAGAGTGATTTCATATAGTTAACATTCGTGTACCTATTATTGTGCCGATCCTCTCTAATGTTTATGTAAATAACTTTTTATTCATTTGCACCCTTTTTACTGTAATGACTTTCCGCTGTTGAATTACTTAATGCTTTTAATTTTTAAGGTTATATTAAATTATTATTAAAAAGAAGCGCTAAACCTACAAAGTTTTGGTTAAATTATGACTGATTTCAGTTTATCTGGACAGCAGGTTATAAATAACAAAATTACAAGAGCCCCAATGGAAACAAGTCCTGGCCTGGTTTCAGAGGGCTGCGGGGCGTTGCCCCAAAACCCTCCAGATATACTCGATTTTTTGGGGTTTTTCTAGGAAATAAATAAGGTACACATAAGTACAGTTAAAAATTTGGGATCACAATTATCATACATTTTTTCATATGTAAATTACCTAGGAAAACTCAAGTCAGTCAAAGTAACTTCTTTCCATTGTGGTCCTTGCAACATCTTTAAAGCCTAGTTGTAAGATACAGTAGAAATAGTCATGATTAAAAACCTTTGTTAAAGATACAATGAATAACAAAAAAACAACATGACATTATAAGAGCGGGGATATGGTCCTGCGAGCTTAATAGGAGACACTGTGCCTGTCTATAGAATCAGAGGGGAATAGAGCCCATTCCCCCTTTTTCTTTTCATGCATCATTTCACTAGCAATTTTCCTGACATGTTTGGGTCAAAAGGAATTCCCGATATTTCATGAGGATACGAAGTGACGGGTCCCATTACACTGAACATTGAAAAAATTTTTACCTTTTTGCTTATTTTTCATGAAAATTTTCCCAAGATAATTGTAATCACTTTTTGTGTAACTGTACTTAGGTGTACCGTATCTAAATAAACATTTTGGTATATCTAGTATATTAAGTGCTAGTATACCCTCCGGTAGTAGGCCCAGTGTGGTGGGGGAAAGGGGGAGGGAATGAGGGGGGAAATGTGTAGTGGGGATAGTAGTCGGGGGGGGGAGTGGGAGTGTACTGGAGTGTAGGGGAGTGACTGGGGTAGGGGGGGTACTGGGA
>WNWK01033737.1:0-20938 GCA_009830355.1 Cherax destructor | reverse complement strand
CATTGTAATATTAATATGCTTTAACCCTTTGGGGGTCGACAGGCCTTCTCGGAAACGTGTTCCTGGGGTCGAAAATTTTTTGGAAAAAAAAAAAATTAATTTTTTCTTATGAAATGATAGAGAATCTTTTTCCGATCATAACGCCACCAAAATTATAAAATTTGATCGAAAACTAACAGAATTATGCTTTCGCGAACTTTACGGTATCTATGACACTGACGCATCGGCGATTTCACCCACTTCGAGCCCTATTTTCGACAAATTTAAATGTTTCAGTCTCCTACAATTATAGCTATTTCGCTAGAACTCCATTTCTTCTATCGATTGAGTACAAGAAACTGCCTATTTACCAATATCATCTACCCAAAATAGTGGTCAAAAAATGGCAATTTTCCAATTTCACACAAATTTCAAATGACGCCAATTTCAAAATAGGGTCCAGAGTAAACAAGGCAGACATTCCGGGCACTAAAATAACATGTTCTCTGTTCATTAGCCACGTCTCCAGGCCCCTGTTCCATTACTTTTGCTTTCCCTTTTGAATTTTTATTCTCACACAAAAATAGAAGATTTACTGTTATCTATACAACTGTATCATTGTAAAAATGGTATAAATAATATCAGAGCACTTGTGCATGAATATAAGATTCGCCAGTTGATGTGTATTGGACGCATGGTGTGATTTGTTTACTCTTGAACATCGTCAAAAATCGAACATATTCGCTATTTTGAGCTCAATTTCAAGGTACTTGTCATTGTCATACCAATCAAAATCATCTCTATTTCTGTAATATATCTTCCTTTCTATCAAATGAGACCAAGAAAAAGAGAATACATAAATAAATACCATACGAAAATCGACTGCAAAGTCGCTGTTTTAATCGAAAAAAACGATCAGTTTTTTTTTTCTCATTATGCAGTGTGTGCTGCAGGATTTTTTTTATACTGCGCACACTGACCACACAGACACATTCTTTCATATGTATGCCTACCAGACGTTTTCTGCTTAAATTGAGGCCGCTAGAATTTGGGCGTACTAGTACGGCACCAACCCCTGCTCGTAAAACGTACTAGTACGGCACCGACCCCGAAAGGGTTAAAGAAAAAAATAATAATTATTATTATTTATTATTATTATTATTATTAATACATTTAGTGTTTTTTATGACTATAATGTAGACAAAAATTAAAAAAAAAAAAAATGCAGTAATCATGCATCTCAACTTATTTCATACATTAAGTACCTATATTCATCTACCAGCACTCTATATGACCCTATTAGCACATAATTTTGATTACAATAATAATATATTCATCTACAAAATTTCCTTACCAACTACAGGGAGTACAACTTAAAATATATGTACATTAATTCTCAGAAAAGACAGCTCTATTAACTTAAATAAAATAAATGTACATTGATTCTCAGTAAAGACAGTTCTATTAACTTAAATAAAATAAATGTACATTAATTCTCAGTAAAGACAGTTCTATTAACTTAAATAAAATAAATGTATATTGATTCTCAGTAAAGACAGTTCTATTAACTTAAATAAAATAAATGTATATTGATTCTCAGTAAAGACAGCTCTATTAACTTAAATAAAATAAATGTTCATTGATTCTCAGTAAAGACAGTTCTATTAACTTAAATAAAATAAATGTACATTGATTCTCAGTAAAGACAGTTCTATTAACTTAAATAAAATAAATGTATATTGATTCTCAGTAAAGACAGCTCTATTAACTTAAATAAAATAAATGTACATTAATTCTCAGTAAAGACAGCTCTATTAACTTAAATAAAATAAATGTACATTGATTCTCAGTAAAGACAGTTCTATTAACTTAAGTAGAATAAATGTATATTGATTCTCAGTAAAGACAGTTCTATTTTTTTTTATTAATTTTTTTTTTTATTAACACATCGGCCGATTCCCACCAAGGCAGGGTGGCCCGAAAAAGAAAAACTTTCATCATCATTCACTCCATCACTGTCTTGCCAGAAGGGTGCTTTACACTACAGTTATAAAACTGCAACATTAACACCCCTCCTTCAGAGTGCCGGCACTGTACTTCCCATCTCCAGAACTCAAGTCCGGCCTGCCGGTTTCCCTGAATCCCTTCATAAATGTTACTTTGCTCACACTCCAACAGCACGTCAAGTATTAAAAACCATATGCCTCCATTCACTCCTATCAAATACGCTCACACATGCTTGCTGGAAGTCCAAGCCCTCGCACACAAAACTTCCTTTACCCTCCCTCCAACCTTTCCTAGGCCGACCCCTACCCCGCCTTCCCTCCACTACAGATTTATACACTCTCGAAGTCACTCTGTCTCGTTCCATTCCCTCTACATGTCCAAACCACCTCAACAACCCTCCTCAGCTCTCTGGACAATCGTTTTGGTAATCCCACACCTCCTCCTAATTTCCAAACTCCGAATTCTCTGCATTATATTCACACCACACATTGACCTCAGACATGACATCTCCACTGCCTCCAGCCTTCTCCTCGTTGCAACATTCATCACCCATGCTTCACACCCATATAAGAGCGTTGGTATAACTATACTCTCATACATTCCCTCTTTACTTCCATGGACAAGGTTCTTTGTCTCCACAGACTCCAAGTGCTCCACTCACCCTTTTCCCTCATCAATTCTATGATTCACCTCATCCTTCATAGACCCATCCGCCGACATGTCCACTCCCAAATATCTGAATACATTCACCTCCTCCATACTCTCTCCCTCCAATCTGATATCCAATCTTTCGTCACCTATTCTTTTGTTATCCTCATCACCTTACTCTTTCCTATATTCACTTTCAATTTTCTTCTTTTTCACACCCTACCAAATTCATCCACCAACCTATGCAACTTCTCTTCAGAATCTCCCAAAAGCACAGTGTCATCAGCAAAAGCAACTGTGACAACTCCCACTTTGTATTTGCTTCTTTATCTTTTAGCCCAACACCTCTTGCCAAGACCCTCGCATTCACTTCTCTTACAACCCCATCTATAAATATATTGAACAACCACGGTGACATCACACATCCTTGTCTAAGGCCCACTTTTACTGGGAAATAGTCCCCTTCCCTCCTACACACTCTAACCTGAGCCTCACTATCCTCATAAAAACTCTTCACTGCTTTCAGTAACCTTCCTCCTATTCCATACACCTGCAACATCTGCCACATTGCCCCCCTATCTACCCTATCATACGCCTTTTCCAAATCCATAAATGCCACAAAAACATCTTTACCCTTATCCAAATACAGTGGTACCTCGACTTACGATGGTCCCCAAACTCACCCTTTTATGTAAGTTTATTTTTTTAAACGCTTTTGTAAGTGTAATTTTGGGGATCTAAAAGGACTAGTCTATTTTATATCATTCCTTAAGGGGATAAATTCGTTTGGTAATGGCACTTGAACAGTATTCTGGAATGAAAAAATATCGTAAGTCGAGGTACCACTGTACTGTTCACCTATATGTTTCACTGTAAACACTTGGTCTACACACCCCCTACCTTTCCTAAAGCCCCCTTGTTCATCTGCTATCCTGCTTTCTGTTTTACTCTTAATTCTTTCAATAATAACTCTACCATACACTTTACCAGGTACACTCAACAGACTTATTCCCCTATAATTTTTGCACTCTCCTTTGTCCCCTTTGCCTTTATACAAAGGAACAATACACGCTCTCTGCCAATCCCTAGGTACCTTACCCTCTTCCATACATTTATTAAATAATAGCACCAACCACTCCAAAATTATATCCCCACCTGCTTTTAACATTTCTATCTTTATCCCATCAATCCCAGCTGCCTTATCCCTTTCATTCTACCGACTGCCTCACGAACTTCCCTACACCCACAACTGGCTCTTCCACACTCCTACAAGATGTTATTCCTCCTTGCCCTACACACGAAATCACAGCTTCCCTGTCTTCATCAACATTTAACAAATCCTCAAAATATTCTCTCCATCTTCCCGATACCTCTAACTCTCCATTTAATAACTCTCCTCTCCTATTTTTAACTGTCAAATCCATTTGTTCTCTAGGCTTCCTCAACTTATTAATCTCATTCCACAACGTTTTCTTATTTTCAACAAAATTTGCTGATAACATCTCACCCACTCTCTCATCTGCTCTCTTTTTACATTGCTTCACCACTCTTTTAACCTCTCTTTTTCTCTCCATATACTCTTCCCTCCTTGCATCACTTCTACTTTGTAAAAACCTCTCATATGCTAACTTTTTCTCCCTTACTACTCTCTTTACATCATCATTCCACCAATCGCTCCTCTTCCCTCCCGCACCCACTCGCCTGTAACCACAAACTTCTGCTGAACACTAACACTACATTTTTTTAATCTACCCCATACATTTTCGACCCCATTGCCTGCACTCTCACTAGCCCATCTATCCTCCAATAGTTGTTTATATCTTACCCTAACTGCCTCCTCTTTTAGTTTATAAACCTTCACCTCTCTTTTACTTACTGATTCTATTTTCCTTGTATCCCATCTACCTTTTACTCCCACTGTAGCTATAACTAAAAAGTGATCTGATATATCTGTGGCCCCTCTATAAACATGTACTTCCTGAAGTCTACTCAACAGTCTTTTATCTACCAATACATAGTCCAACAAACTACTGTCATTACGCCCTACATCATATCTTGTATACTTATTTATCCTCTTTTTCTTAAAATATGTATTACCTATAACTAAACCCCTTTCTATACAAAGTTCAATCAAAGGGCTCCCATTATCATTTACACCTAGCACCCCAAACTTACCTACTACACCCTCTCTGCATGTTTCTCCCACTTTAGCATTTAGGTCCCCTACCACAATTACTCTCTCATTTGGTTCAAAAGTTCCTATACATTCGCTTAACATCTCCCAAAATCTCTCTCTCTCCTCTACACTCCTCTCTTCTCCAGGTGCATACACGCTATTATGACCCACTTTTCGCATCCGACCCTTATTTTAATCCACATAATCCTTGAATTTACACATTCATATTCCCTCTTTTCCTTCCATAACTGATCCTTCAACATTATTGCTACCCTTCCTTAGCTCTAACTCTCTCAGATACTCCTGACTTAATCCCATTTATTTCTCCCCACTGAAACTCGCCTACCCCTTCAGCTTTGTTTCGCTTAGGGCCAGGACATCCAACTTCTTTTCATTCATAACATCGGCAATCATCTCTTTCTTATCATCCGCACTACATCCACGCACATTCAGACAACCCAGTTTTATAAAGTTTTTCTTCTTCTCGTTTTTAGTAGATTTGTACAGGAGAAGGGGTTACTAGCCCATTGCTCCCGGCATCTTAGTCGCCTCATACGACACGCATGGCTTACGGAGGAAAGATTCTTTTCCACTTCCCCATGGACAATAGAGAAAATAAAAAGAACAAGAGCTATTAAGAAAAAGAAGAAAAACCTAGATGTGTGTATGTATATATATGCATGTGTATGCCAGTGTAGTGTGACCTAAAGTGTAAGTAGAAGTAGCTAGATATACCTGTTATCCAGCGTGTTTATGAGACAGAAAAAAGACACCAGCAATCCTACCATCATGTAAAACAGTTTCAGGTTTCTGTTTCACAGTCACCTGGCAGGACGGTAGTACCTCCCTGGGTGGTTGCTGTCTACCAACCTACTACCTACTATTAACTTAAATAAAATAAATGTACAGTGGACCCTCGGTTAACGAATACCCCGGAAATCGTGCAATTATGTAAGTATAATTTTGTAAGTTCTTGTGGAAGTGTATTTTTGGGGGTCTGAAATAGACTAACCTACGTGAAATTTTTCCTTAAGGGAGTAAATTCGTTCGGTAATGGCACTTGAGCAGACTTCAGGAGTGAAGTTTTTACGAAACTCGGGGGTCCACTGTATATTGATTCTCAGTAAAGACAGTTCTATTAACTTAAGGTTTACTTTTTCAGTTGTGCTCTATGACTCTTTCAGATTTAACACTAAAATTGATTATGTTGGTATTTTCCTTTTCAAAAATTTAAATACTCAATGTACATTATTTGCATTACTGGATATAACAGAAATTCATACAAGTTTAGCACTTTCTTATAATTATGATAATGGGAAACCTTTCAAAATGTATCTTGTGTAAAATATTTCAAAGATAATTACAAATCAGTCCACAATGCTGGCATCTGCATTCATGTTTTTTGTGATAATGAAACTAAAATATGCTTAATTAACATAATGGATAATTAATGATCAAACACCAAAATCATTTAGTGTGTAAAATTTTACATTCGAATGAAAGGTTTAACATTAAGAGCAGACAAGCCGTTGACTGGAGCTTCAATGAAGCGCAGTACTGTAAATAAAGTATTCGAGCCTGGGATTTTTAATGGGCTCAACCCTCTAAATATTTAATAGGTCACATTAATTCACTGCATCTGATAATGAAGTGCTCTTGATCTAATGAGATGGAGTTGCCCTCCCATCCTTGGATCAGCTCTGATTACCTAAACTTTCATTTACCTCAAGATTGTCTCCCACTAGGTGGACAAAACAAACATTCTCAGCACGTAGTGTGCCCAAGTGTCATTTGCTTTGTGCAAACACTATCATGCTGAAATAAACATTATTATTATATATTCATGTCATATAGCACCTAAGGTAATCAGGGTCAATCCAAGGAAGGAGAAAGCAATTTCAGTTCCTTGGATCAAGAGCCCATCAGCATCAAAATTCCCTTCTACCAATGGTTAACATATACCATGATATGCCAAAGCTTTATGGTTAGGTATTAAACAATACTAATTTTATAGTACAATTCAATAGGAAAGTAGATCTTAATTATATTTATGGGGAAATACCAAGCCCATTAGGGAATGTCAAGTAATCCAGTTTCATACAAGGGGATTGCAGCTCCAATTCTGTGGATCAAGAGCCCTTAAGTGGCATCAGGCACCCCCCCCCTTCAATTGAAGGAAGACCCTGTTATATGATATTGTACTTCTTTGAAAACAGCGTAGTACAGTGGACCCTCGGTTTTCGTTGAAAATTCTTTCCAGAATGATGTTTGAGTGCCGTTACCGAACGAATTTGTTCCCAAAAGGATAAATGTAAATTGGATTAGTCATTTCAGACCCCCAAAACTACACTTACAGAAGCAATTACGAAAATACACTTAGAGATTCAAGATCCTGACAATATCTTGTAGACCTTTCTTGCTCCACTGCCTGTCTCACTAGCCTTTTTTAAGGCTTCTTCCAAGAATTTGCAATGCACTTTATAGGCTTTTTCTTGATCATTCATCTGCAACAAAGTCAAAAACTTAATTTTCATTTAAGAAAATTTCAATGGTGCATCTTTATTGAAAAGAACACCATAAGTTATTAAAAGAATGTAGGATTATTGCATTTATGGAGAAGCACTTAACCCATTAGGGTCATACCAGCCAGAACACACAAAATAGAAATATCCCTAAACATGGCTTTGAGCAAATTATTTATTATTACAATAAAAAAGAAGCACTAAACCACAGGGGTCATACAGTGCAGCAGGTTAAGGTAGGCTGCAGGGAGAATGGGTTGTAAGAGGGAGAGGGATGATTAGTAGGGTATGGAGTGCAGCAAGACAGTGGACAGTGCAGGGAGAGAGGATAGCACAGGAGAATAGCACAAGAGAGGATAGAACAGGAGAAACCTCTAAATCTACAAAACAAACTCCAAGGAAACAGGTTATAGCGGCAGTTCTTTCGGCATGTCTTCTCTCACCCAAATCCAGTCGTACTAGCCAACACAGTTAATGCCGAATTACAGAAAATATCAACATGGATGATGACAAATAAGCTTACTCTCAATACGGACAAGACCTACTACATTCAGTTTGGAAACAAAGCTACAAATGTTCCACTTAACATAACGCTAAATGGTTCACCCATCACAAGGCTCACAGAGGGAAAATTCCTAGGAATCCACCTTGACAGTAGTCTTAAATTCCAAACACACATACAACAAATTTCCAAGAAAATCTCAAGGACAGTAGGTATATTATCTAAGATACGCTATTATGTGCCTCAACCAGCTCTCATTGCACTATATCATTCTCTTATCTACCCTTATCTCACCTATGGAATCTGTGCATGGGGCTCAACAACATTAAATCACCTTAGACCACTCATAACCCAGCAAAAGGCTGCAGTCAGGATGATAACAAATTCCCACTCTAGACAGCATACTCCACCTATATTCAGAACCTTAAAACTACTCACCATAAAAATATTCATACCTATTCATGTGCCTTCTACATACATAAAACTCTACATGCTAATATCAACCCTGCGCTCAGAATTCTCCTCAACAACTTTAATAGGTCCCACGAACATGACACAAGACACAGATCACTATTTGACATACCCAGAGTCCATACTAACCAATGTAAAAATTCTATGCACATAAAGGGCCCCAAAATCTGGAATTCATTACCAGTAAACATCAAGTTAACCTTGTCGGAAAATCAATTCAAGACTCTTCTCAAAATCACCTACTCACCCTATACTAAATACTCATACTGTAACAAACTTCCAAACCCAATATTATTTTACTTAAGAAGATCTCAATTTGATATGTTCATCCTCCTTAACACTTGTTGCAATTTCATATCATCATATTGTCATTTAAAATCTTATAGTATCATCATTTTCTTAATTTGAAATAAAATATATATCTAGATGAAACTCTAAAAACTATTTCTAGTATTGTTATTATACTAGTATAGCATCAACATACTGTAATTTGAAATAAATTCTACAACTAGATTAAACTCAACCAATTTCTCTTGTATTGTCTTTTAATAGTATGTATAACCATTTAATAATTTAAATAATACAGAACTAGAATAAACTCAATAAATTTCTTTAGCATTAAGTACTTAGTGAATAAGTCTCTAGAATAAACTGCCCCTAATGCCATGGCATGCCAGTGGCTCTCCTTGCATTACAGTTTTATAATTGTTTTATAATTGTAACTACCAATAACATTGTACACTTGTAACATGCATTGAAATAAAAATTATTATTATTATTATTATTATTATTATTAAAGGTGGGAAGAGAGTGGATTAGCAAAGAATATATGTAAATAGCTGACTTCCATATTAACTGACCAGTGTACATTAGGAGGGAAACATAGGAGAAAACGCCAAATCTAACGACAAAACCCCAAGGAATCTGTCAAGGGCAGTGGCCGTTTTTTCCTCACTGCTTTTAAAAATAGCTGACACATCAACTCTACGAGGACCAGTCAACATCACGACGAGCCCCGCTAAATGGGACTGATGGGGCTTTGGAAGTACATCGCTATTGATTAAAACTATTTCTTACCCTGCAAGGATGGAAATGACAAGAAGTGTGATAGGTGAAGCCGGACTGTGAAGTGATGAGTGAGGGGAGTTTCAAGTAAGGGGATAAGTAAGGGGTGAGGGGGTATGTGTTAACAAGAAATTTTCTAGTAACCAGTGGTGATTTCTAGAGTAGCTACTAGGCCATTGCTAGGTGTCTGATAGGATCAGTGGTTTCTTTTTAATAAAAAAAAAATAAAAATACAGAAAAGAAAACAAATTTTTGTTGTGAAGTGATAAAGAGTGAAGAGTGACCATGGCTGGCGTAAGAGGGGTTCACGCTGCCATAATTATATTTCTCATGATACTGAATTTCTCTGAAGAAGGAAATCAGTCATGGGGACTGCAAAAGATGAATGGGGTGGTAGCTCCCTGGAGAGTGAAAGCCCAACAGTGGCCATCCTACCAGAAACTTAAGTGTCCCTATCGCCACAAGGTATGGCAACCCCACATATCCCAACAAACACAGTGGCGCACAGCTTTTATAGTGGCGCTATTAAGTGGTGATATCCATACTAAACCAGGACCTCAATCTATGGTACAAGTGCAAAACAGACAGATAAATCATGGTGATAATGACGGTCTAGTAGCTAGGAATGATAACCTTAACTCCATATGTAATGCACAAATAGAACCATTTTTAATATCTCAGACACCACCAGACATATGTACTACAGTGGACCCCCGCCTAACGAGCACCACGGAAACCGTACAATTATGTAAGTACAGTGGACCCTCGGTTAACGAATACCCCGGAAATCGTACAGTTATGTAAGTATAATATTTTAAGTGCATGTGGAAGTATATTTTTGGGGGTCTGAAATAGACTAACCTACATGATATTTTTTCTTAAGGGAGTAAATTCGTTCGGTAATAGTGCTTGAGCAGACTTCAGGAGTAAAGTTTTTACGAAACTCGGGGGTCCACTGTATAATATTGTAAGTGATTGTGGAAATGTATTTTTGGGGGTCTGAAATAGACTAACCTACGTGACATTATTTCTTAACCCTTAAACTGTCCACACGTAGATATACGTTCACTCGCGTAGCTGACCGAACGTAGATCTACGTTTTTTTTTTCAAATGCTTTTAACCTTGCCACGATAAGCCTGAGTTGCCTAGAGATTAGAGAATGGGTCTGTGCACTCAGTGTGTGTAGTATTACAAAATGTGGGAATGACAAACAAAATGCACTCTTCATTTTAAAGAAAAAGAAAAATTTATTTTTTTCTCAAAATACTCGGTCAGCTACGCGAGTGAACGTATATCTATGTGTGGACAGTTTAAGGGTTAAGGAAGTAAATTTGTTCGGTAATGGCACTTGAGCAGGCTTCTGGAATGAATTTTGCTCGTTAGGCGGGGGTCCACTGTATGCACTGTACTAAGGTACGAAAGAAGAACAGTAAACATACCATATGTGACATGTGTCAGGGGTGGGTGCATAATGGATGTGTGTTTGATTATGGTAATGGTGGCAGATTTCATTTTGTTTGTAACAACTGCACTTTGGCACAGTTACCCTTTAGCAATGATGACATTGATTTACCTATTTTTAATGCTAATGACCCCTTGCCATTTATTGATGATTATGATTGTCTTAGGAAAACAGGCCTTCACTTTATTCATGTCAATGCAAGATCACTTCTTCCAAAACTGGCAGAGATTAGGATTCTAGCTAACAGAACTAGAGCGGCAGTTATATCCATCTCGGAATCCTGGTTGGATGATACGGTGACTGATGACGAGGTCAAAATAGAAGGTTACAATATAAAACGCTTAGATAGGAATAGAAAAGGTGGTGGGGTATGTGCCTACATAAGGAACAACTTAGCCTATAATCCAAGGCCTGATTTAAATAACAATAAAATGGAGATCCTATGGTTTGAAGTGTTGCTTCCTAAGACCAAACCCATCTTAGTAGGACCTAGTTACCGCCCTCCCACCTATGACCAGTTCTTAGAGGACTTTTCGAGAGTCTTGTCTGGACTTGATAAAAATGTGGAGACAGTAATACTGGGAGACTTCAACATCTGTTTTCAACAACAAAATAACGGGCTATGTAAAAGGTACAGTCATCCCTCGGTTTTCGTGTTTAATCCGTTCCTGAGGGATGCACTAAAACTGAAACACACGAAAACTGAAGCCATTTTCCCCATAAGAAATATTGGAAATTCAATTAATCCGTTTCAGACACCCAGGAGTATTAACAAAAAAATTTTTTTTAGAGATTAAATATAGATTTACATACAGAAAAGAATAACAAATAAATATAAAGCACTAATAACATGTATAAATGAACATTTAACATCACACTTACTTTTATTGGCGACTCTTGTTGGTGTATGGAAGATGGAGAGGAGAGAGGGAGGCGAGTTTATTGTTGGGAGGCAGGACAAAATGCTTCAATTTGACACTAATATCAGCTCTACGGCTTATTTATCTATCACAATTCATCTAATATGACATAATAAACAATATAAATAACATAAAAACGTGATATACACTCTAGAATGAATAAAATATGTGTCTCATTACGAATGTGGTGGCAGGCATACTTGGTCCAGCTATGAAAACATCTTCCTATTCTTTCCTCCTTCAGACGCATTAGTATAAGAGAAAACGGAGTTTGTAATGCTAACTGCATTAGATCACTTATTTCCAGTCGCTTCAAGGTGTGAACAGAAATCATTCCTGTCCAAGCTGGCTGGTAACAACAACAGCAGCAGCAACAACAACTGGTTTGTTGACAAAACTACCGAAACTTCTATACTCTCATTCTCTCTCGTTTATTCATTTAATCTTGTTTACTCACCTCTCACTCTACATTAAGACTGCCTCTTACCACCACTGCCTCTCACCACCACTGCCTCTCATCACCACTGTCTCACCACCACTGCCTCTCACCACCACTGCCTCTTATCACCACTGCCTCTCACCACCACTGCCTCTTACCACCACTGCCTCTCACCACCACTGCCTCTCACCACCACTGCCTCTCACCACCACTGCCTCTCACCACCACTGCCTCTCACCACCACTGCCTCTCATCACCACTGTCTCACCACCACTGCCTCTCATCACCACTGCCTCTCACCACCACTGCCTCTCACCACCACTGCCTCTCACCACCACTGCCTCTCACCACCACTGCTTCTCACCACCACTGCCTCTCATCACTGCCTCTACCACCGCTTCTTTCCAGTCGCTTCAAGGTGTGAACAGGAATCATTCCTGTCCAGGCTGGCTGGTAACAACAGCAGCAGCAGCAACAACAACAACAACTGGTTTGTTGACAAAACTACCGAAACTTCTACACTCTCATTCTCTCTCGTTTATTCATTTAATCTTGTTTACTCACCTCTCACTCTACATTAAGACTGCCTCTTACCATCACTGCCTCTCACCACCACTGCCTCTCACCACCACTGCCTCTCACCACCACTGCCTCTCACCACCACTGCCTCTCACCACCACTGCCTCTCATCACCGCCTCTACCACCGCTTCTTTCCAGTCGCTTCAAGGTGTGAACAGAAATCATTCCTGTCCAGGCTGGCTGGTAACAACAACAGCAGCAGCAGCAACAACAACAACTGGTTTGTTGACAAAACTACGGAAACTTCTACACTCTCATTCTCTCTCGTTTATTCATTTAATCTTGTTTACTCACCTCTCACTCTACATTAAGACTGCCTCTTACCACCACTGCCTTTCATCACCACTGCCTCTAACACTGCCTCAACCAACAAACAAGCACTATTGTCTCTCATCACCACTGCCTCTCACCACCATTGCCTCTCATCACCACTGCCTCTCACCACTGCTTCTCATCACCACTGCCTCTCATCACCACTGCATCTCACCACCATTGCCTCTCATCACCACTGCCTCTCACCACCATTGCCTCTCATCACCACTGCCTCTCACCACTGCTTCTCATCACCACTGCCTCTCACCACCACTACCTCCCATCACCACTGCCTCTCACCACCACTGCCTCCCATCACCACTGCCTCATCATCACTGCCTCTCACCACCACTGCCTCTCATCACCACTGCCTCTCACCACTTTGCTACGATTTCTTTCTTTAATTCTATGGTGTTCCTCACTTTCTTTACCAAAGGACTGACACTAGGAGCTATCTTTGGGCCCGTGGTGACTTATTTAGCAGTCACACACAATAATCAAGGGCCAAAAACAATGGATTGTTAAGAAATGTTTTGTATGAACTCGCAGGATAATGTTCACTCAACCAGAAACAATGCTACACTGCCTGAGAATGTGCGTGGGAGGCGGGCTTGCAGGCTTTGTATGTGCGCTTGGCACTGGACAGGGTTCTGGACCGAGCACGAAAACGGAGGGAACACACGAAAACAGAGGGCAATTTTCCACGAAAAAACTACACGAAAACAGAGATACACGAAAACGGAGGGATGACTGTACAGTGGACCCCCGAGTATCGTAAGGCTCATATATGGTAAAAATTGTTTCGTAAGCTTTTTTTTATTTTGTGTATCGTAAACAGCCTCGTGTTTTGTAACATATTAGACCTGTCTGCCTGCTCCACGCCTGCCCTGCGCCTGCGCAGGACGCCAGTGAAGCGTTGTTTACCATTGAGAGAACATTACCCAGGCGCTCTTTCAAACATTCACAATACATTTGGTGTCTTTTTTGGTGGTTTAGTGATTGTTACTGTGAAATAAGTCACCATGGGTCCAAAGAAGCTTCCTAGTGGCACCCCATTGGTAGCATTCATGCAGGGAGTGTAGCATTCATGCAGGGAGTGTAGTATTCATGCAGGGAGTGTAGCATTCATGCAGGGAGTGTAGCAGGCATGCAGGGAGTGTATCAGGCATGCAGGGAGTGTAGCAGGCATGCAGGCAGTGTAGCATTTATGCAGGGAGTGTAGCATTCATGCAGGGAGTGTAGCATTCATGCAGGGAGTGTAGCAGTCATGCAGGGAGTGTAGCAGTCATGCAGGGAGTGTAGCATTCATGCAGGGAGTGTAGCATTCATGCAGGGAGTGTAGCATTCATGCAGGGAGTGTAACAGGCATGTAGGGAGTGTAGCAGGCATGCAGAGAGTGTAGCAGTCATGCATTAAAAGAAAAAGAAGGGAAGTAACCCCAGAGAGGGACTTGTTACCTGAAGTCCTTTTGGAGGGTAATTCCCCTTCCAACCACTAACTCCCTGCCCCTGTCATCCACCCTATCTTCCAGATGCCTGCAACTCTTCAATAAAGGTAAGTAAATGTATATATATATATAGTATTGTTTTTTGTTATTTAGTACACATATTTTAATATTTTTGGGTGGAACGGATTAATTGTATTTACATTATTTATGGGAAATAAGGTTTCGAGTTTCGTATATTTCGTGTTAAGTAATAGCTCCTGGAACGGATTAATTATGATAGTCGAGGGACCACTGTACAGTGGTCCCTCGGTTTTCGCCGAAAATTCGTTCCAGAATGCTGCTCAAGTGCCATTACTGAACAAATTTACTTCCTTAAGAAATAATGTCACGTAGGTTAGTCTATTTCAGACCCCCAAAAATACACTTGCAACAGCACTTACGAAAATACACTTACATAAATGTTCGAGTTTAGAGATGCACGAAAACCGAGGGACCACTGTATAAGCAAATTCTGGATTTGAATAGTTACACTCAACTAATTAATACAACAACCCGGATCACACAGTTCTCAGCCACCCTAATTGACCACATACTCTGTAACCGCCCTGAGAACATTAGTCAGTCAGGCGTCATTACCACAGGTCTCAGTGATCATTTCATCATTTACTGTACCAGGAAAATCACTTGGGAATGGATAGGCTTACACAGGACAATAAAAATTAGGTCAACTAGAAACTACAATAAAGAAACACTGGTAAATATGCTACACAATTGTGACTGGTCAGTGATAACAAGTTGCACGGACCTAAATGATGCCTGGGAAAAATTCAAAACAATGTTCACTGCCATCCTTGATAATATTGCACCAGTTAAAAAGGTTAGGATTAAATGTAGTACTGAACCCTGGATGACTACTGAGATATTAGATAATATGAAATTCAGAGACCAGTTGATAAAAAGATTTAAGGCAAATAGACAGGATATTGCAGCACTAAATGAATTCCAAAGGGTGAGGAACAGAGTGCAGAGGCTTATAAAAGGCGCAAAGGCTAGGCACTATTGCTCAAAAATCGAAGAGTACAAGAATAACCCTAGAAAGCTCTGGCAACAACTAAAACAGTTGGGGTATTGCCATAATAATAATAATAATAATAATAATGATAATAATTTTTATTTAGACATGGTACAATGATACATAGTAAGGTAGACATGATACAATGATACATAGCTCAGTATAAAAGAGATGTACATGCCAAAAGCCCCTAATATGCTGTGCATTGCGGGCATTCTTAAGATTAATAATATTAGACTACATGGTAAAAAGTTATGGTTGATAATTTATAAAATTAGTATAATTGTGTATCTAAGTTGTAAAATTTGAGTATAAGTTGAACATAATAATTTATTGATTGTAGCAATGCAATTAATTGAGTGAGATAACAATTTAAAACAATTAGTTGCATTGCAGTTACAGTTTACGTGGTCATTATAATGTAAATGTTATAGAAACAGTTAGCTTAGTATGTATTATTCATACCAGGTTTTTACATCTAAGTGATTAATCAGGTTTTTACATTTAAATGATTATTATACTTTGTTGGGAATGTTTGATATTGAGCATTTAGCTTTGGGTGAGAAGGTGGTTTTTGAGCATCGTTTTGAATTGGGGTACATTCAGGGTTTCTTTGGCTATGACAGGTAATGAATTCCAAATTTTCGTGCCTTTTATATGCATTGAGTTTTTACATACATAGTGTTAGATGGACATGGGGAACATCAAGGAGTGATCTGTCTAGTGTTATGGTCATGTGTCCTGTTAAAATTGGTAAGGAGAAGTTTGAGTGGTGGGTTAATATTTGCATAGAGTGTTCTATGTATGTAATAGACAGAGTAAAAAGTATGGATGTCTTGTATGGTGAGTAAGTTTAGGTTTTTGAATATTGGTGGAGTATGTTTTCTGGAGTGTGAATTTGTTATCATTCTAATTGCTGCCTTTTGTTGTGTTATTAATGGTCTGAGATGAGTTATTGATGTTGAGCCCCATGCACAGATTCCATGGGTGAGGTAGGGGTAAATGAGTGAGTGATATAGGGTAAGGAGAGCTGGTTGTGGAACATAGTACCGTATCTTGGATAGTATTCCCACGGTCTTGGAGACTTTCTTGGAAATTTGTTGTATATGTGTCTGAAATTTTAGGTCACTGTCAAGATGGATTCCTAAGAATTTTCCCTCTGTGAGTTTTGTGATAGGGGACCCGTTTATCATTATGTTAAGTGGTTCGTTTCTAGCTCTGTTCCCAAACTGGATAAAATAGGTTTTGTCAATATTGAGAGTAAGTTTGTTAAGTCATCATCCAGGTAGATATTTTCTGCAATTCAGTATTTACAGTGTTGGCTAGTATGTCTGTGCTTGGGTGCGAGATAACGTATGTAGTGTCATCTGCAAATAGTATGGGTTTGAGTAGTTGAGATGCATTTGGTAGATCGTTAATGTAAATGAGAAAGAGAAGTGGGCCAAGAACACTTCTCTGTGGGACACCTACTGTAATAGTTTGCATGGTAGAGCTAGCTCCATTTGTGTACACATATTGATTTCTGTAGCTAAGGTATGATTTTAGGTAGTTGATGGAGTGCTCTCTTATACCATAGTGTGATAATTTTAGGTGTAACAGATCATGGTCAACTGTATCAAAAGCTTTACGTAAATCAATGAAGATTCCCACTGGGATTTCTTTTTTCTCAAGAGAGGTGTAAATTATTTCTAACATGTATATAATGGCATCATTTGTATTTTTATTAGGCCTGAATCCAAATTGACAGTGGTTGAGTACGTTATTGGAGGTGAGGTAGGAATATATTTGTCTATGAATTAATTTTTCAAAGATTTTGGAGAGAAGGGGTAAGTTAGATATCGGCCTGTAGTTATTCAGGTCTGTTTGATCTCCTCCTTTATGTATGGGGGTGACCCTCGCTATTTTGAGTATTGATGGGAAAGTAGAGGATTCGATGGATTTGTTAAAGAGTGTTGCAATAATTGGTGAGAGAACTTGAGAGGCTTTTTAATGTGTTGATTATAAGTGAAACTTCTATTGGGTTGGTTGGAGCTAGGAATAGTGTGTTCGGATAGGTGCCAGTGAGATAGTCGTTAGGTGGAGTATTTGAACTTGGGATTTTGCTTGCCAGCTTTTTTCCTATGGTGGAGAAGAAATCATTGAGTTTTTTTGCTGTTTCAATAGGTGGGAGTAGGGGTTCATCTGGTTTTGTTAGCTTGATTGTTCTGTTTGTGGATATCTTTTTAGTTCCTAGAATTTCAGATAGGGTTTTCCAGGTCTTTTTTATATCACCTTTTAAGTTATGTAATCTGTTCTCATAGTACAATTTTTTTTACCTTCTTATCAGACTCGTTAGGTTTGATGAGTAATGTTTTGTTTGTTTTCTTGTTATTTGACCCATTCTGTACTGTTTTTCATATAGGTGCTTTATATTAATGGATTGGAGTATGCTGGGGGTTAGCCAGGGACTATTTAATCTTTTAGCTGTGATTTGTTTAGTTTTTTTAGGGCAATGCTTATTATAGAGGTATTGGGTCTTTTTAAGAAAATTATTTATACATAAGTCAGTATCTGTGAAGTTGTCTATTTCTGTTTGCCAGTCAGTGTTTGTCATAGCTGTTATGAAGTTATTTATTGCTGTCTCATTATGTACTCTGAAGGTAACTTTAGTAGTCTCTAGTGGTAATTTTCCGAGATTGGTTATGAGAAAGGTTGGGTAGTGGTCTGTGGTATTGTCTATGATTATGCCTGATTTTAATGGGGATATGGTGTTAGTCCAGATATGGTCTAATAGAGAGGCACAGGTCTCAGAGATTCTTGTAGGTTTTGTTATTGTTGGGAGCAGCAAGCAGTTGCTCATAGTGTTTGTGAATTCAGTTACTTGTGGGTCCTGATCTTGTAGGAGGTTTATATTGAAGTCTCCTGTGAGGATTAAGTGGTCTTTGTTCATGTGTGCATCAGTAATCATACTTCCTAATTTTTCACTAAATTGCTGAATATTTGACTGTGGTAATCTATAGATGTTTATAACTGTGAGAGGTTTTTGTAAGTATTTGGATTTAAACTTAGCTATTATATATTCTCCATGTTCATCTTTTGTGCATGTATTGTTGATACATTCAAGCTGGTCTGAGTATAACATAGCTGTGCCACCTCCTTGTTGGTCTGGCATACAATTGTGTATGGCTGTGTAACCAGGAATGGCATAGACATCTGTAGTATGAGGCTTTAGCCAGGTTTCAGTGAGAGCAATGATGGACATACTGGCCTGTAGTGAGTTTAATAATGCAGTGAGGTCATCAAAATGTTTGCTTAAAGATCTGACATTGTAGTTAAAGATAGTTATGTTATTGTTGGCTTTGAGTAGTGTTTTAGCCTGTTCTGCTGTGTAGTAATGACAGTTGTTGTTAGGTTCATGTAAGTCATTTATTAAAAGGTTGGTATCAGGATCAATGTTTGGAATCATAAGATTTAGTGTGATTCTATAATTAAACTTAAAAATAGAACAATGCAAGTAGACTTAAGAATAGGACAATGCAAAAGGAGTTCTTGGCACGTGAGTTAGTACGTTGGATATATTTACAAAAATGAATAAATGAGCTAAGGTAGTCAATTTACAGCTAAAAATAATCTAAAACTATAGCACCTGAGTTAGTTAATTAATTAAACAAATGTTTATATATGAGTGTTATTCTAAAAAGACTTAAGAACAATGAATAATGCTAAACTTAAAGATATGATATCTGATGAATTGATTTTACTAGCTATTGGATTAACACACTTTTGAACAAAAGTCACAGATATTTAGGATATATTTTTACAATGTAATTGATTTATTATTTAACTAGCTAATAGAACTGGTTGGAAAATTACTATGATTAATATTAAGTTATAATGGAACAAATATTTAGATAGATCTAACATACTACTAAATGTTGATAACGAGGTATGCCACGAAACAACTAAAGTGGCAAATTGTTTTAATTCATACTACACAACTGTCGCATCAACACTAGTAAGTAAGCTCCAAGCTGCATCAAATACAGTGGACCCCTGGCTAACGATCAAAATTCATTGCAGAAGCCTGCTCAAGTGCCATTACCGAACGAATTTACTTCCTTAAGAAATAATGTCACGTAGGTTAGTCTATTTCAGACCCCAAAAATACACTTTCACAAGCACTTACAATATTATACTTACATAATTGTACGATTTCCGGGGTGATCGTTAGCCGGGGTCCACTGTACCTTTAACACAGACTCTGATAAGTTTAAAACATACTATATCAATAAAGGGGTAACTCCAAACAGTTGTCAACTAGTAAGTGTATCTCATGACTTCATGCAAAAAGAACTAAGCAGATTAAACCCAACTAAGAGCACCGGCCCTGATAACATCCCGCCTAAGTTCCTAAAAGATGGTGCCTCTGAACTGGCAATCCCCATTGCTCACATAATAAATCTGTCCATCACCACTAATACAGTACCAGAGGGGTTCAAGGAGGCCAGAGTTACTCCTATCTTCAAGAAAAATAGTAGGTCTGATGTCAGCAACTATAGGCCTGTTAGTATACTCAATGTAATATCCAAAATTCTAGAGAGGGCAGTGTACTATCAAGCAGTGAAGTTTCTTAATGGCAACAACATTCTTCATAGTTACCAATCAGGCTTTAGGAGCTCTTACTCAACCGACACCTCCGTAATTAATCTGATATATTACATGAGAACTGAAATGTCGATAGGGAACCTCATAGGAATGGTAACTTTAGACTTGCAAAAGGCCTTCGATACTGTCAACCACAATGTATTATGTAAGAAACTTCAAGCTATGGGCATAGGTTCCATAGACTGGTTTAAGTCCTATCTTAGCAATAGGAAACAAATTGTCAAAATCAACAAAGCAGAATCAGAACCACTGCCGATAGCATGTGGAGTTCCCCAAGGTAGTATTCTGGGTCCCTTATTATTCCTGTGTTATGTAAATGACATGCCCATCAGTGTCAAGTGCAAACTCCTACTATATGCAGATGACAGTGCTCTGCTAGTATCAGGTAAAGACCCACAAGATATAGCTAATGTATTAACACTGGAACTGGAGTTCTGCAGCAAATGGTTAGTAGACAACAAGTTATCGTTACACCTCGGGAAAACAGAAACCATACTCTTTGGCACGAAATATAAACTGAGCAAGGTAAATAATTTTAATGTCCGATGTAATGAGGAATCTATCACTTCAGGAGAATTGATAGGGAACAGTATAGTAAAGAAAGCGAATGCCAGACTGAAGTTCCTCTACAGACAAGCACAGTGTCTACCTACTGAGGCTCCAGGACCCTATGTCTAGCCCTTATACAATG